>CAUYRH010075382.1:0-15570 GCA_963574655.1 Perodicticus potto | reverse complement strand
TTTTTTTTTGAGACAGAGCCTCAAGCTGTCACCCTGGATAGAGTGCTGTGGCATCACAGCTCACAGCAACCTCCAATTCCTGGGCTCAAGCCAGTCTCCTGCCTCCACCTCCCAAGTAGCTGGGACTACGGGTGCCCGCCACAACGCCCGGCCATTTTTTGGTTGCAGCCATCATTGTTGTTTGGCAGGCCCACGCTGGATTAGAACCTGCCAGCTCTGGTGTATGTGGCTGGCGCCTTAGCCGCTTAAGCCACAGGCGCCGAGCCTGTGCACTTAGCTTTTCTAATCTTCTCAAGAAGACTATCCACTCCTTGGGCAGCGCCTATGGCTCAAAGGAGTAGGGCACGGCCCCTATACTGTAGGTGGTGGGTTCAAACCCAGCCTTTGCCAAAAACTGCCAAAAAAAAAAAAGACCATCCACTCCTTGAGAGAATGAACTATGTCTCGTACTTTTTTTTTTTTTGTAGAGACAGAGTCTCAGTTTATCGCCCTCGGTAGAGTGCTGTGGCATCACACAGCTCACAGCAACCTCCAACTCCTGGGCTTAGGTGATTCTCTTGCTTCAGCCTCCCAAGTAGCTGGGACTACAGGCGCCCGCCACAACGCCTGGCTTTTTTTCTGTTTTGCAGTTCGGCTGAGGACAGGTTTGAACCTGCCACCTTCGGTATATGGGGCTGGCACCCTACTGGATGAGCCACAGGAGCCACCCTATGTCTTGTACTTTTTTCTTTGCCCAATCTGAGTCATACCCAGAGTGCTCAAAATACACTGCTAGGAGCTGAGCATTGGGACTCACACCTGCAATCCCAGTAACTTGAGAAGTGAGGTGGAATTATTACTAAGAAAAAATGTGAAACAGACTTGGCGCCTGTGGCTCAACGGGCTAAGGCACCAGCCACGTACACCTGAGCTGGCGGGTTCGAATCCAGCCCGAGCTTGCCAAACAACAATGACGGCTGTAACCAAAAAATGGCCGGGGGTTGTGGCGGGCACCTGTAGTCCCAGCTACTTGGGAGGCAGAGGCAGGAGACTCGCTTGAGCCCAGGAATTGGGGGTTGCTGTGAGCTGTAATGCCACAGCAATCTATCCAGGGTGACAGCTTGAGGCTCTGTCTCAAAAAAAAAAAAAAGAAAGAAAAAAGAAAAAATGTGAACAGGCTTGGTGCCTGTAGCTCAAGCAGCTAAGAGCTGGTGGGTTCAAATCCAGCCTGGGTCTGCCAAACAACAATGATAACTACAACCAAAAAACAGCCGTGTGTTGGGTCTGCCAAACAACAATGACAACTACAACCGAAAAACAGCCGAGTGTTGTGGTGGGTGCCTATAGTCCCAGCTACTTGGGAGGCAAGAGAATCGCTTGAGGCTCGGTGCCTGTGGCTCAAGCAGCTAAGGCACCAGCCACATACACCTGAGCTGGCGGGTTCGAATCCAGCCCGGGACCACCAAATAACAATGATAGCTGCAACCAAAAAATGGCCGGGCGTTGTGGCGGGCGCCTGTAGTCCCAGCTACTTGGGAGGTGGAGGCAGGAGACTCACATGAACCCAGGAGTTGGAGGTTGCTGTGAGCTGTGATGCCACAGCACTCTACCCAGGGTGACAGGCTCTGTCTCAAAAAAAAAAAAAAAAATAGCCAGACGTTGTGGCAGGCACCTGTAGTCCCAGCTACTTGGGATGCTTAGGCAAGAGAATCACTTGAGCCCAAGAGTTTGAGGTTGCTGTGAGCTGTGATGCCATGGTACTCTACCAAGGGCGACACAATGAGACTCAGTCTCAAAAAAGAAAAATAAATAAACCACTGCTGACTGACCAGCAGGATGGCAGCAGAGATGTGGTGATACAGATTCAGAAGAGGTGGGATTAGAATGGTAGATCAAAGACAGCGCTATGGGGGAAACACGTCCCAGGGGTCTCCTCTTACAAGAAAGCCTCCTTCCTGCGGGACTCCTTCAGCGGCTCATCCTCCTCGGGGTCATGGCTGGAAGGTGTGTGGGGTTCCACTCTAGGGAAGAGAGAGAAAAGGTTAGGGGGAGGTTCAGGGATGTGAATGGCATTGAGAAGGGCCAAAGTGGGAGTCTCACCTCCTGTAAGTGTCGGAGGCAGCAGCATAGTGCAGGGGAGAGCAGCCTTTACAGTCAGCCTCATTGACACCTGCCCCAGCAGTCACCAGTGTCACTGCACACTGGTAGCTACCATTGGCGGCTGCATAATGCAGTGGGGTCCTGGGGAAGGAGTGAAGCAGGGTGGGTAAGAGAATCAGGGACAGATCCAAATGCTGCTTTGTAACATTCTCCCTTTAGCACTTTCTATCTCATCAGACACTCCCTGCATATTAACACACCTTCCAAATTTGTCTCTCCTCCTCAAGTCAGCTCCACTGCTCAACAGCAAATTAAGACATTCAACATTCCTAAAAGGAAGATGAGTTAGAACCTCAAGGAACAGCCATAGGCTGAGGGAGGGGATAAGGCAAGATGGAACTAAACAGCCCTTTCTGCTGTGACTGCTCTCATTGTGAGATGGGGCATAGATCTAGGCAGGCAAGAATGAGGGGCTCAGACCCCTGCCCACTCTCTTCTCAAGGCCTGAGAGGAAAGAGAACTCACCCTCCAGAAGCAGCAGCATGAAGACAGGTGCGGCCAAGGTTGTCAGGTGTATTGATGTCGAACCCAGCTGAAAGCACATGCTCATTGCTGAGTGAGGATACAATACTGTACAGCTGACCTGAGGGCAGACCAGCCACAGATCACATCTGAGAGCATGAAGCAGAAAGACAAAGGCCTGTGCTCTCCTTTACACCTGCCTGAGCCCCAGCCAGTTGGGACATACCTGAGGAAAGCAGCTTACGACAACAGTCAGAGAATCCAAAGAGAACAGCTAAGTGCAGAGGGAACATGTCATGGATGCCGCGCCTGGGAAGAAGTTGGGGGACTCAGTCCTTGGACTATGGAAGGACTAATCATAGACCTCTCTTTTGTGACCCACCACCATCTTAGAGGGTAGGACAGGAGATTCCCTTTGGCAAGCTTCTTTGTGCCTCTGTGCTTGATGTGAGCTGTCTGTATAGATCTGAAGAGCCCAGAGCGGGGTTAGGGGCCCCAACTTACCGGGCAGTATCTGCGCCATTGGTCATAAGGGTGCTGATGAGCAGTTCGTGTCCGTAGCGAGCAGCCACATGCAATGGCGTGTTCCCAAACTTGTCAGCACAATCAATCTCACTGCCTGAGAGAGGGGCACACACAAACACAGGCAGAGCTCAGGTTTAAGACCACTCTACTGCTCAGCTACCACCTAGTGTTTATTAAGCAGCTGCTGCCAGGCCCAGCCCTCTACATGCATTATCTGGTTTATAGGCCTTAGGAGGCTGGCAGGGAAGAACAGGGCCATTTCCAGAGTTCCAAGTGCCTATCCTGACTAGAAGAGAGTGGAAGAAGAAGGCAAGTAGAGGGCTTCTAGGGATGAGTTCCCTGGGGGAGGAGGAGACGAGAGCACAAGTTTCTCAGCAGTCCCTACCGTTCTGGATGAGGATCTGGGAGCGGGTGAAACGGCCATGGATCGCAGCCATATGCAGAGGACTTTTCCCTTCTTTGCTCTGTAGAAACATGGTAGGTTTTTCAGTGCAAAGCAGAAAATGCCCTGTTCCCCCCTTCAAAGGACACACCTCTAAGGACATAGAGATCATATGGGCATCTTCTCAGCCCACACTCTCCTGAGTCCTGAGCAAGGGGACAGTTCCCCAGGAAAGCTATCCAGACATGATCTGGACCCCAACAGCCAGGTTCCTCTCACCACCGGTCTAAGCCTCATCCCTTCAGGCACCTGGTAGTTGACATCAGCCCCGTTATTGACCAACAGCTCCAAGCAGAGAGCGCCATTGGTGGAGACTGCAGCCACATGCAGTGGAGTGAAGCCCTTGTCATTTGGCTGGTTGACATTGGCTCCTGCGTTCACCAGCTCAATAGCCACAGCATCCTGACCCAGGTAGCAGGCGATGTGCAAAGCTGTGTTTCCAAAAGCGTTGGGCTCATCGATCTGGATTTCCAGGGGTGAGGGTAAGGGAGGTTATCAGTTTAAACAAAGTAGAAGCTAGCACATATAGCCTAGAGAGTCCCAAAAATCCAACGACTGCCTCCCTCCCCTCTGGTTCCTAACCCAAAGGACTGAAGGAGGTGCTATTACTTACAGTAAGTATTACTCAGACACTTCACATCTTCCTAGCCTCCAAACCACACTATCACCCCCAGCACCTTTGTACTGCCATGATAGACCCTGACCTTCCTCTGCCTGCCCAGTCCCCAGCCCCCATGCTCCGTGCCCTGACCTCAGCCCCCATCCGAAGCAGGTACTTCACCACTTCTATCTGGCCACTGGCAGCAGCTGTATGGAGGAGTCCATAGCCCTTGCGGTCCTTGCAGCCAAGGTCTGCTCCCCGTGCTACCAGCAGTTTCAGGACCTCCAAATGCCCTAAGAAAAGAAAGGACAGTCTCAAGGAGGTAGAGTGTATTCCAAGGTCCAGAGCTCCTCTCTCCAAAGACTGCAGCCCATATTCCTTCCCTACAAATCCTAAGTGTCAAATTCCTGATTTCCCCATGTATTCTCTCTCACCTAGAAAAGCTGCCCAGTGCAGAGGCTGCCGCTCCTTTTTGTCACAGACGTTCAGGCTGGCTCCTTTGTTGAGAAGCAGGTTCACTGTCTGTATCGGGATATAAAACAAACCTGCTCAGTGCCAGGTTCATGCTGATAAATACCTAGAAGCACAGGCCTCATCTCCTGAGAAGACTGAGGCAAGCTGTGTTCTTGAGCGTGTGGAGGACTGAAGGAAAGCGCAGAAGCAGGCACAGAGGAGCAGCTACCAAACAGACCTTAAACTTTCAGGGAAACTCCGGGGAATCTCTTCAGGTGATTTGAGGGTTCTTAAACTCTTATGAGGCTTTGAAAATGTGTTTCTCTTTCTTTAGAAAAACGTTTATGCCAAAATTTCGCACGCAACATCAGGGGGTTTTGTCAGCCTCCTGAAGTTCAAATCAACACTTTCAATCTCATCTAGTCATTCATTTGGTGCTTGAGCCAGAGTGTTTGTAATGATCTAGACTGCTTCTCTCCCAGGCCTGATGGCCCAGAAGCAGGAAAAGGTGACAGGAAGGTAAGGAAACACCAGTACTGGGCTGGCCTGGATCAGCGCACTCCTTACCTCAAGATGCCCACTATGCACAGCATGGTGCAGAGCGCTGCGCCCACTCCTGTCAGCCACGTTGAGGCTGCTCAACAGGGGTGCCAGAGCCTCAGCACACTTGGTGGCCCGGTTGGCCGCAGCCACATGCAGTGGTGTCTGCCACAGCTTGTCCCGGGCATTCACATCTGCTGAATGTGCCAGCAGCAGCCCCAGCACCTTCTGTTGAGGAGCGGGGAGCAAAAGACAAAGGGGAACAAGAGGGTAAAACAACAGGAAACGGAGGAGGAATCGGTCAGCATGGCACACATGACCCCATTCCCCCCGCACAGAGTCTCTCCTCATTTTTCCAACATATCTAGTCTTTCCATATCTACTTCCAACTTCTGGATCTTCTTAAAGCTTAAAGTCTTCTTTACCTTGCTGAGGAAAACAAGGACTCCTTCCTCGTGTCACCTTGTACCACTCGCTAATCCAGACCCTGAAAATCTTCCTCTACTGTACAAATCCATTCCCAAGAAAATCCACACAAGCAGAGCCATACTTCCCACTCCCTACTTCTTCCAGGAAAACTAAATACCCTTGCTACATTAATGAGCTGAACACGCTCCTCAGCCCTTTCATAGGCACTAAAATCATTTCCATTACCTCAGCAAGCAAACACATACTGGTTCATCTCCAAAATCCAGGCTAAAATGCCCCAACCACCACCCACCTCATTCCCACTAGCCTCAGCCCCTCCCCCTGGTGGCTGGAGCCAGTGATGACTGATTTGGGGAAAGGGTCTCCTTTTGCCTCTTTTCGGGGCTGTAGGGAACAAGGCGTAGGACCCAACAAATGAAATGTGTTTGGCCCCTGTACTGTCAACTTTCACAATGTTTGAGGGACAGAGATGCAACAGATCACCATGCCCATCCCCCCCTCATAAGGAAAGAGATTTCAGTGCCCAGAGGGGGATCAGACTCAAGGTGGCCCCCCAGGGAGGCATGAGTCACTCAGGCCTGGCAGCAGGGCCCCCACAGTCTGCCAGCCCAGTGTTAAGCTCTCCCTGACGTCACATCAGCTGGCAGCATTCAGCCCCCTTACCAACTGGTTTTGGGGATAGGAAGGAGGGGCCAAGAACTGGTCTCCTCCCTACCTGGGGTGGAACAGCTTGTAGGGCAGAGGATTGAGGCTCTCCAACCTTTAACCACCACTTTTAATCAACTCATCCTTCATACAAGGATGAAAAAAGGTAGGGGGCTCATACCTCATTTCGGGAGGCAGCAGCACGATGAAGAGGGGTCAGCCACAGTGTGTCCTTAGCGTTTACATTAGCACCTGTAGGGATATAATTTCCTATTTTGATGGAAGGTGGGGAGGGGGTGGGAAGGAAGCCAGTAACCAGGCCAGGTAATCTGAAGGGGCTGGTGCCTCACCTGGGACCACGCACCAGCGATCAATCCTTGCATATCAAAAGAGACTCCTCCCCCACCCTCCCTAGATGCCACACCTTCCAGCTCCCCACTTTCACCTGACATCAGTAGCAACTGGAGGATGGGGACATCGCCTACGTAGGCAGCAGCATGCAATGGGGTTCGCCTCTCTTGGTCCTGGGAAGGCAGAAAAGAGGAGCGGCTGGTGGAAAACTATCAAGGACCCGAGCCCAAGTCTCAGAGCTCCAAGATCCACACTCTCCTCCCGTAGCAGAGTCCTAAACCCGGTACAGAGCGTCAAAGATAAGCACCTTAAGGGAGGGTGGAGTCCGGGCCACAGGGCGGCGAAGCCGGCTCCTTTTTCCAGAAGGGGTTGGGGTCGCTGCAGACCCCAGTGGTTCAGAGAAGAACACCGTTTCTGCTCATCCTCAGACCCACAGGCCTGGACTCCAAAGCCTAACTAACCTGCTGCTCTCCATCACAAATGCAGAGCTGGCTCACACCCCAGGGTGGAAAGAGCTGCGGCCTCATCTCAGCAGAGACCGGAGCCGCCCCAAGCGAGCGGTCCAGATCACCGGATTCGGGGCTCGCCATCCTCCCTGCTCCCAACTCACCAGCACATTGATGTTCTCCTTCTGCGAGAGGAGGGAACGCACTTCCTCTACATCTCGGCTAAAGATGGCCTGGACCAGGGGCGGCTGCAAGCAGAACCCGCATTCAGGGAGCCGGCCGTAGCGGAGCCGCGGTGGGGGTGGGGGTGCAGCAACCTTTGGGGGGGACGTCGCTGGAGGGGCTCCGCCGTGGGGGTCCCGACTGAAGCGGGCTTCTGCGGTGCCTCCGCCGGTTGCCGGGTCCCCAAGGACACCGACTCGGTTGAGGGGAGCGCGGCACGGGGCGGGGCGGGAGCTGCGGTCCCGGGCTCCGGCCCAGTCTAGGCCGCACATCCCCGGGCTCGCGTGGCGGCGGCGCAGAGCACTGAAAGAGGAAGCGCGGAAGGGCAGGAGGGCTGACCTGGTCTGTGATGCTGAGGATCCCCATGGCCCGGGCCGGGCTCCGTCCGCATCGAGCTCCCGGCGGCGGCGGCAGCGGCTCCACCGGGGACACGGGGCGGCCCAGGAGGCGGCTGCGGCGGCGGCGGCGGCGGCTGCGGGGAGAGCGCGGCCCCGCCTACCGGGGGGCGGGCGAGCGGGAGGCCGCAGCGCCCCCTGGCTACCGTCCTGGGCTCAGCGGCCGGCGCTCTCCCCGCGCCGGCTGAGCAGGCCGCAGCGCGGTCGCCCCGCCCTGCCGGCCGCCCGCGCCGCCCGCGCCGCCGGGCACCCCTCCTCGCGCTGGCTCCTCGGCTCCGGCGGAAGGCTGCGCTGTGCTCCCGGCTCCAGTCGATGGCCCGCGGGGTTCTCCGCAAGCCCTAGAGGAAACCCAGGCCTTGTTCCCGCCGTTCCTCTCCACCTGGAGACCAACGGCTGTCCAGATCGCACCTAACCCACAACACCCGTACCCGAGCTAACTGCCTGGTCAGCTCTTCACTTCCCACGTTCCCCACACACTAGGGGAATCTGGGGGTGGAGATCTAGGGAGTGTATGCGTCTGTATCCCTACAGGGAGCAAAGGCACCTACTGGGGACACATGAATAAGGTCGGTAGAAAGGAACTAGTAAAAGGGCTCAAACTGCAGAGAAACCCCAAGAAAGTATCTCCTGCCGCAGGGAACGCCCACTCAGAGGCTGGGACAACTGGCGGCTGGAGAAGGGCTCCAAAGCCAACGGAAGGGGCGCTTTTCAACTTCCTAATTACTCCATTGCCATGTTAAAGTGGTAGGGTGACTACACTTCAAAAGATACAAGGGTTTCTCCCCCAAAACGGGTGGCGGTGTTTCCCCTGCCCCAATGGACAGGGCAAAGAGCCTCAATTAGGGACGAACTGAATGAAAGGAGGTCCCGCCAGCCCAGAAAGGGAAAAGAATAAAAGTGGAGATTAAAAAATTGATACAGGCCTGACACGGTGGCTCACGCCTGTAATCCTAACACCCTGGGAGGCCAAAGCTGGAGGAATGTTCAGAGACTATCCCTGGCAAGAGCAAGACCCGTCTCTATTAAAAATAGAAAAACTAAGTAGCTGGGACTACAGGTACCCTCCACAATGCCGGGCCATTTTTTTTTTTTTTTTTTTTTGGTTGCAGCCATCATCATTGTTTGGCGGCCCGAGCTGGATTCGAACCTGCCAGCTCAAGTGTACGTGATTGGTGCCTTAGGTGACAGCTTGAGGCTCTGTCTCAAAAAAAAAAAAAAAAAAGAAAAAGAAAAGAAAAGAAAAGAAAAACTAGCCAGGCATTGTGGCAGGCGCTTGTAGTCCCATCTAGTGGGGAGGCTGAGTTAAGAAGATAGCCTGAGCCCAAGAGTTTGAGGTTGCTATATGCTGCGATGATGCCAGGGGACTCTACCTAGGGCAATAGAGTAAGACCCTGTCTCAGAAAAATAAGTACAGGCCGGGTGCGATGGCTCATGCCTGTAATCCCAGCACTTTGGGAGGTTCAGACGGGTGGAGGCTCAGACGGGTGGATAGCCTGAGCTCACCAGTTCAAGTCCAGCCTGAGCAAGAGCAAAACCCTTCTCTAAAAAATAGACGCTGGCGGTGCCTGTGGCTCAGTAAGTAGGGCGCTGGCCCCATATACCCAGTTTGGCGGGTTCAAACCCAGCCCCGGCCGAACTACAACAAAAAAATAGCCAGGCGTTGTGGCGGGCACCTGTAGTCCCAGCTACTTGGGAGGCTGAGGCAAGAGAATCGTCTAAGCCCAGGAACTGGAGGTTGCTGTGAGCTGTGTGACGCTACAGCACTCTACGGAGGGCGATAAAGTGAGACTCTGTCTCTACAACAACAACAACAAAAATTGCCAGGCTGGCTTGGCGCCTGTAGCCCAGTGGTTACTGCGCCAGCCACATACACCGGGGGTGGCAGCTTTGAACCCGGCCCGGGCCAGCTAACCAACAATGACAACTGCAACAAAAAATATCTGGCGTTGTGGTGGGCGCCTGTAGTCCCAGCTATTCAGGAAGCTGAGGGCAAAAGAATCATTTCAGCCCAAGAGATTGAGGTTGCTGTGAGCTATGACTCTACAGCGCTCTACTGAGGGTGACAAAATGAGACTCGGTCTCAAAAAAAAAAAAAAAAATATATATATATATATATATATATATAAATGAAGTACAATTTATAAAAGGAGATTCAGGGTCTTATTCAGAGCTTAGCAACTCTATACATTGAAGGAAACATATGATGGAAAAAGTGTATGTAGCATGTGGGTCCCCTGTCAAGGCCTTATATGTATATAAAAGCCCTCCCTTAAAAAAAATAAAAATAATAAAAATAGGGCGGCGCCTGTGGCTCATCGAGTAGGGCGCTGCCCCATATACCGAGGGTGGCGGATTCAAACCCGGCCCCAGCTGAACTGCAACAAAAAATAGCTGGGCGTTGTGGCGGGCGCCTGTAGTCCCAGCTACTCGGGAGGCTGAGGCAAGAGAATCGCCTAAACCCAGGAGTTGGAGGTTGCTGTGAGCTGTGTGACGCCATGGCACTCTACCGAGGAAGATAAAGTGAGACTCTGTCTCTATAAAAAAAAAATAATAATAAAATTTAAAAATTATAATAATAATAATAAAAATAATAAAAGCCCTCCCCTGCCTTCAGCATCTTGCTAACTACTGGAAGGATACTAAAAACACTGGAGAACTGAAAAAGAGGAATGAGAGGGAAATTCACCCATCTCTATATACCTTTTAGAGCTTTTTGAAATTTTACCATGTTGAAAATAAAATTTAAAATATTGTTTACGGCTTGGCGCCTGTGGCTCAAGTGGCTAAGGTGCCAGCCTCATACACCTGAGCTAAAGGGTTCGAATCCAGCCCCCAAACAACAATGACAGCTGCAACCAAAAAAATAGCTGGACCAGGCAGTACCTGTGGCTCAGTGAG
This sequence comes from Perodicticus potto, assembly GCA_963574655.1. Lineage (NCBI taxonomy): Eukaryota > Metazoa > Chordata > Mammalia > Primates > Lorisidae > Perodicticus > Perodicticus potto. The sequence goes on along the minus strand of CAUYRH010075382.1, from coordinate 5,022 downwards.
TAGGGCGCCGGCTCCATACACCTAAGATGGCAGGTTCATACCCAGCCGCAGCTGAAATCTGCAAAAAAAAGAGAAAAAAGTGCGGCACCTCTGGCTCAAAGGAGTGGAGCGCTGGCCCCATATGCCCGAGGTGGTGGGTTCACACCCAGTCCCAGCCAAAAACTGCCAAAAAAAAAAAAAAGCTGGGCATTGTGGTGGTGGGCGCCTGTAGTCCCAGCTACTTGGGAGGCAGAGGCAGGAGAATTGCTTGAGCCCAGGAGTTTGAGGTTTGCTGTGAGCTGTGATACCACAGTGCTCTACCCAGGGTGACAGCTCGAGGCTCTGTCTCAAAAAAAATAAATAAAATAAAATATTGTTTAGGGAATCGCCTGTGGTTCAGTGAGTAGGGAGCCAGCCCCATATACCAGGGATGGAGGGTTCAAACATAGCCCGGCCGAACTGCAACAACAAAAAAATAGCCGGGCTTTGTGGTAGGCACCTGTAGTCCCAGCTACTCAGGAGATCGAGGCAAGAGAATCTCGAGGAGGCCCAGGGCCCAGGAGTTGGAGTTACTGTGAGCTGTGATGCCAGGGCACTCTACTGAGGGCAATAAAGTGAGACTCTGTCTCTAAAAAAAAGAAAGAATAAATGAAATATTGTTTAACCCCAAGGCTAAATTTGACTCATTTTAAAACAAAAGAAAATGAAAAAAGCTTACCTGTTAACCAGGAAGTCTCCCCTGATTAACAGACTAGTTTCCCTTTGTTAGTACTTTTTTGTTGGAGACAGAGTCTCACTATGTCGCTCTAGGTAGAGTGCTGTGGCATCACAGCTCACAGAAACCTCTCAAACGCTTGGGCTTAAGCGATTCTCTTACCTCGGCCTCCCAAGTAGCTGGGATTACAGGTGCCTGCCACAATGCCCAGCTAATTTTCTGTTATGTTGTCATTGTTGGCCCAGGCTGGGTTCGAACCCGCCAGCCCAGTGTATTTGGCCAGTGCCCTAACCACTGAGCTACAGGTGCCAAGCCAGTTAGTACTTTTTAAAATTTTAATTTTGGTTTTTTTTTTTTTTTAATTAAGTTTATTTTATTTTATTTTATTTTATTTTATTTTGCAGTTTTTGGCCAGGGCTGGGTTTGAACCCGCCACCTCCGGCATATGGGGCTGGTGCTCTACTCCTTTGAGCCACAGGCGCCACCCTTTTTTGTTTGTTTTGAGACAGAGTCACACTATGTCACCTTGGGTATAGTGCTGTGGCGTCACAGCTTCACAGCAACCTCAAACTCTTTGGCTTAAGTGATTCTCTTGCCTCAGCCTCCCAAGCAGCTGGGACTACAGGCACCTGTCACAACACCCGGGTATTTTTTTAGAGACAGGATCTTGCTCTTGCTCAGGCTGGTCTTGAACCTGTGAGCTCAGGGCAATCCATCTGTCTCAGCCTCCCAGAGTGCTAGGATTACAGGCATGTGCCACCTCACCCAGCCATCACAGCTCACAGCAACCTCAAAGTTTTAGTCTCAAGAGATTCTCTTGGCTCGGCGCCTGTGGCTCAACGGGCTAAGGCGCCAGCCACATACACCTGAGCTGGTGGGTTCGAATCCAGCCCGGATTCGCCAAACCACAATAATGGCTGCAACCAAAAAATGGCCTCGCATTCTGGCGGGCGCCTATAGTCCCAGCTACTTGGGAGGCGGAGGCAGAAGACTCTCTTGAGCCCAGGAATTGGAGGTTGCTGTGAGCTGTGATGCCACAACACTCTATCCAGGGTGACAGCTTGAGGTTCTGTCTCAAAAAAAAAAAAAAAAAAAAAAAAAGATTATCTTGTCTCAGCCACTGGAGTAGCTGGGACTACAAGTGCCAGCCACACCACCTGGCTATTTTTAGAGACAGGGGTCTCACTCTTGCTCAGGCTGGTTTCAAACTCATGAGCTCAGGCAATCCATCCGCCTTGGCCTCCCAGAGTGCTAGGATTACAGGTGTGAGCCACCGTGCATGGCCTATTTGATTTTTTAATGGAAAAAAATGTTGAGCTTTATGAAGGCAAAGGTATATATTACTTATTTTTTTTTAGCTCCAGCAGATCAGCAGATGGAAGCAGGCATTTAATATATGATGATGATGAGGAGGAGGAGGTAGAGGTAAAAACCAAAAGCAGCTAGGGATCAGATGGATATGGGTGTTAGGACTTGGCTATCTGACATGATGGGCCTTCCAGGAAGGGTAGGATATAACCCAGAGGATGGGGAGGAGGGGAATAAATGGTATCCATTGCCCAAAATAGCTCTTGGTAACCTGAGGAATCAGAGTCAGGGGTTGAGCTAAGGTCATGAGCCTCGGTCTGGCTTGGGGACGGAGGTGAAAAAGGAAAGTTGCCAACCTGATTATCTGGGTGACTGTAAAGTGGAGGAAGAGCTAGAAGAGTTATTTTCAATATTATTCAGAGCACAGAAGGAGAATTTTCCAGTAGGAAAAAAAGGGATGTGATGTAGGTAGGTAACACTGATACCTTCAGGACTCAGGGAGACACAGAAGGTGGAGGAGGAGAAAGCCCAAAGTGGTGGCAAAACTCTCTTCTGTGGACAGTACTTGGTATTCAAACTACAGAATTCACATTTGGTTAACTCTAGGCAGATGCCTATCTTTCTTTTTTTTTATTTTTTTGTAGAGACAGTCTCACCTTGTCACTCTGCTCACAGCAACTTCCAACTCCTGGCCTTACAGATGCCTATCTTTTTTTTTTTTAGAGACAGTCTCACTTTGTCGAGTGCCATGGCTTCACAGCTCACAGCAACCTCCAGCTCCTGGGCTTAGGCAATTCTCTTGTCTCAGCCTCCTGAGTAACTGGGACTACAGGCGCCCGCCACAACACCCGGGTATTTTTTGTTGTTGTTGCAGTTCAGCCGGGGCTGGGTTTGAACCCACCACCCTTGGTATATGGGGCCGGCGCCCTACTCACTGAGCCACAGGCACTGCCCAGATGCCTATCTTTTTAAACCTCAGTTTTCCTTCCTCTCACAAATGTGAAGGCTCATCATGTATAGGGTCCTAACTTGTTCAGAGGTAAGTAATGGTGTCTCATCACTTCTCAGCCTTTTGGCTAAGATCAAGTGCAGAAGTAATTATGTCTCTTTTTGAGGAGCTTACAACTTAAAGAACACACATACACATACAACAACTAGAGAATATAGGATACATGCTAGTTCATGTGGCCTAATGTGTTTAGAGTAATGTTGAGGGATGAGTTCAGCCAAGAGGGTCTTCCTGGAGGAGGTGTATTTTGAATCAGTATTTGAAGGAAGTTATTGATGTACAATGGCAGGGATGTGGCAGTAAATCAAACACAAGGGATAGACTAGGAAAAATTTAAATGGCAGTAATTAGCTAATCTAATTAGTAGGGGGACAGTAAGCAAATTGGCTTGGCAGGCCTATTGGACCTTGGGGATTCTGTAGCAGTTAACTCAGTTAAGGAAGAGTGTAAATGAGGTCACAGTAGGTCAGGTCATGTATCCCAGTTAATTTCTTCTATCCACCTAGGTCCTTAATCCTCATTCAAAGCAGCTCTCTCCAGCTGGCACCATGGCTCACTTGAACTCAGGACCTGGAGACCAGCTTAAGTAAGACTGATACCTTGTCACTACTAAAAATAGAAAAATTAGCCTGTCATTGTGGTGGGTGCCTGTAGTCCCAACTCCTTGGGAGGCTGAGGCAGGAGGACTGCTTGAACCTAGGAGTTTGATGTTGCTATGAACTATGATGCCTGGGTGACAAAGTGAGACTCTGTCTCAAAAAAAAAAAAAAAAAGGCAGCTGTCTCACGTATGTAAGCCCTTAGTCAGAGGAGCTGGGGCTGGACACATTGAAGGAAAGGTGTCTTTCAATGTCACATGTCCACTTGAAGGTGACTCCAGATTATCATCTTTGAACTGAAGGAGATACTATACTGTGGTAGCCGGGACGAGTATGGAGGGTGTGGACATGTCAAGACTCTGTAGTGCTGAGGGGAAATGAAGAGATTTCAGGAAAGAAAAAAGCAATATCATTCTCTAACTTGGGGTTACATGCCCCCTAATAGGAAAAAAAGAGAATAAAAGGAAAGATGACAGATCTTTCATGTGGTCAACAATCATTTATTGAACTAGTAGTACTGAATGCTATGGAGGCAGAACAGTGTTTTTTTGTTTTTTGTTTTTTTTGAGACAGTCTCAAGCTGTCACCCTGGGTAGAGTGCCATGGTGTCACAGCTCACAGCAACCTAAAACTCTTGGACTTAAGCGATTCTCTTGGCTCAGCCTCCCAAGTAGCTGGGACTACAGGTGCCTGCCACAAGGCCCAGCTAAAGAAGAGCGTTTTTAAAATTTTGTTAATTGATTAATTGATTTATTTATTTGCCTCGATGTTAAAATTACTGGGGAATTTTTAAATATTTGTAGAGTTTGGGGGTCTCGCTGTGTTGCCAGGCTGGTCTTGGACTCCTAGGCTCCAGCTATCCTCCTGTTTCAGTCTCCCAAAGTGCTGTGATTACAGGTAGGGCCACATTAGAAATTTTCAATTGCTCTGGCATCCACCTAAATCGAGTCCTCTTTCTTTCTTTCTTCCTTTTTTTTTTTTTGAAACAGATTGTCACTTGGTCGACCTCTGTAGAGTGCCATAGGGTCAAAGCTCAGAGCAACTTCTAACTCTTGGGCTCAAGCGATTCTCCTGCTACTCCCCCATAGCTGAGACTACAAGCGCCACCCACAAGGACCGGTTATTTTTAGACACGGGATCTCAGGCCCAGTGACTCTCTGGCTCAGGCTGGTCTTGAACCTGTGAGCTCAGTCAATCCACCTGCCTCGGCCTCTTAAGTGTTGGGATTACAGGCGTGAGCCACCGTGCCCGGCCCCAGTCTTCTATTTCTTTTTTTTTTTTTTTTTGAGACAGAGCCTCAAGCTGTCACCCTGGATAGAGTGCTGCGGCATCACAGCTCACAGCAACCTCCAATTCCTGGGCTCAAGCGAGTCTCCTGCCTCTGCCTCCCAAGTAGCTGGGACTACAGGCGCC
>CAUYRH010075379.1:0-50090 GCA_963574655.1 Perodicticus potto | reverse complement strand
TGGGATACTGCAAAGACAGTCCTAAGAGTGAAATTTATAGTGCTACAAGCCTTCCTTAAGAGAACGAAAAGAGAGGAAGTCAACAACTTAATGGAACATCTCAAGGAACTGGAAAAGGAAGAACACTCCAACCCCAAACCCAGCAGAAGAAAAGAAATACCCCAAATTAGAGCTGAATTAAATGAAATAGAAAACAAAAGAATTTTTCAAAAGATCAATGAATCAAAAAGTTGTTTTTTTGAAAAGTTTAACAAAATTGATAAACCCTTGGCTAGCCTAACCAGAAATAGAAAATTAAAATCCCTAATTTCATCAATCAATAATAGAGAAAAAGCCACCAAGTGTGCAAGAATCATACACTATTATAAGCTTAACAATATCATAAAAATGTATAAGGCAAAATCTGACAAAATTTTAAAGAGAAATTGATGAATCCACAATCAGCAAGCGATTCTTACACATCTCTACTAAAAACTAATAGATAAAACTAATAGATAAACTGTAAATAACTGAGTATCTCACAGCAACTCTGGAAAGTAAATGGCAAAGATCATATACAGATGGTGCCAAAAAATGTATACACATTTTGAAAATGGAAAAACCTGTCTTAAAATTGCAGTATTCGATATAGATCAATAACAAAAGATGAATCCAAGTTGCTTTGAGCACCTCTTAGAACTGCAGAAGTCAAATGTGACTTGAGTATTATAAATTTAATGCAGATTTTTTTCCATCCTTAAAATGTGTATACATTTTTTGGCACCTTCTGTATTTATTAAGGTTTACTAGTTCTTTTCTCTCCAATAATATTTGATGATTGACATAGAAAAATGTAAGAAATGAATTCTAGGGTACTCATACATGACTTACTAACAGTCCTTATTTATCTCTACTTAAAACACAGATCTTATTCTTACTTGTATGACAGAGATTCAAGTCCATTGTTTCCCAAAGAGAAATGCAGAAAACATTTGTGACAAATTTCAGCTATATTTAGAATTTTTTTCCCTACCAAAAAAAATTTTTTTTTTTCCCTACCAAATTGGCCATCCCCTTGTCAGATCTTCCAAAGCCTGTCTGTGATATACCACATAGAAACATCTTTATGGAAAGCTGAATTTAACTACTTTATTTGTATATGGTTCATAGATTTCCTAAGCTATCACATGACTATTGCAAAATTTCTGAATGATAGGACACTTCTCTAAGACGGTCAAAAATTTTTTTGTTTTCTACATGAAACTAATAATGTAATGATACATAATGTATGGGTTTTATGTCCATGAACACACAGGTCAATTAGACTAGTAATTTGTTGATTTGTAACTAATAGTAGACTCTAAGTCCAGAGTTTATAAAATTAAAAGTGTCAGGAATGATATTTTAAAATCAACCAAGAGCATCTACCATTAAAGCCTATATTCTCTCAACTAAATTAAAGAGAAATAAGAAAACTGCATATGGGAATTTCATTGTAACTTACATTTAAGTCATCAAACATGATGTAGCACATGAATTAGCTATATCCCCATTATTACAAACAAGAAAATGATTCACAACTTAAAATCATTTTACACATAGCATAGAAGAATAGATTAATCCATGAAAACAACAACAAAACAGAAACATGTTCTATATGTTTAATAGGTAAATACTAGTGATTTTTAAAATTGTTATTTGAGACATGATAAATGCACATCTATTAGAAATATTTTGATAAAATTACTGGTTTGGTATACACAGGCTTTCAGTATAAAATCTATTTTGAAGTTAGACTTTAAATGAATGTAGAAAACATTTTTAGAAGCAATCATTGACATGAGAAAAACAGTAGGAACCCATACTATCAGAATGCAGATACTTAAAATTGCATAAAAAGTCATATGGAAAATATGATGTATAAAACATAAGTAGTGTCTTTTCTGTAGACTCTAAATGCTGTCTCCCCTCACATATATTTTAATTAATACATTAAATCATTCATTCTTTTTTTCCCCCACCAAATATGTATGGAGAGTGTGTTCTATGCCAGGAATTCAGACAAAATACAGAGAACGCATGAACAAGACACACTCCTGATCCCACGCATCTCAGAATAAAGAGACAAGGCTGCCAGGAAAGCCGGCAACTTCCAAGTTCTCTTGCAGGAGGAAGCACAGGGGAGAACAAAACAGCAGGAGGGCACAGAGGAGGGCCAACAAACTGGGGCTCCGGGAGTTCTTTCTGGAGAAGCTGAGAGTGAAAGACAAACAGAAAAAGAGAGAGGGAAGAATGGAGCAGGAAAGGCAGGGAGGGAAGGAGGGACATTCTTATCTCTACATCCTTAATGGGACTGGGGATGAAACACCCAGCAAGGACAGAGCCTTCCAGAGGAGGCCGTTTGGACCCAGGTTTTATAATTCACAGAACTGCATGTTCTCCCACTTGTGTAACAAAATGGAAAGTTTTGATGTCTGCCTTTTCCAGAAATGTCAACATCTCTCTGATTTTCCAAGGAAAATAAGAACAATAGCAACATCCACCCCTCAAAAAACTTTTCCACAAATTTTCTGACTCACCATCTCAGATTTCCTGGAGCAAACAAAGATGTCTAAGTTTAGAAGATTCCATCTTACCTATCTGTCTACACAGAGAGGGAGGGAGCAGGGCAGCCTCTTTGGGGAGACTTCCTTCTGCGGTGGCACCGGCTCTGTGCTCAGAAGCATCACACACTTGGTTTATTACTCCACTGACAACATCTTGAAATTCTTAATACTTTTTGAACAAGGGGACCAGCCAGTTTTCTAAGCTTACACTGTGCCCTAAAAATTTTAACACTACTCCCGAGAACTGGGAGAGAATTAAGAAGGTGACAGATGTAGACTATATTAGGGACATAAAAGGCTTTAAGAAGAAAGATATGAACCAGGGCTTTCAGATCTGTCTTTTATTCAACCTCTTGGTTATTTTTGCTAGATACGTGTGTTCTCTAAACATTTTTCTTTCCTGAATATCAACTCACTATTTTTGTTTAATTTACTTAAATTTTGACTTGGCCTAATCTTAAGCAGTGATATTCATGAAATCATGAGTTTCATGATCCAGCCACGTTTTTTTTTTCTAAATGCATTTGAAAGAAATAAATCACTTTAAAAATAAGTTTCCTTGGCATAGTACCTAAAATTATTATGAATACTCTTGGGAGGAGGACCACAAACTGGGGAACCCTAAGTCATTCAATGAAAGGAATGTGCATTTGAAACTTTCTCCCTTCAGGTAATTAACATATTCCTAAAGGTGAAGATGGACAAGTTATTATGTTTCTTTGAAGGATAATCTGTATGGCTTTATCATCAAGCCTCTATGACTTCCCGTGTTGCCCTTACTTAGCCATTAGCCTAACCCTCAGCCCATTCATGCAGTTGCTGAGTGGGAGACAGTGGCCATCCACCCAGATAAGACCTAGATTCCTGCACAGTTGGCCACGTTGGTCTAAGCTAAAGAGCTCAAGATGTGAATCTCTGCTCTCATATGTACTAGACGGGCTCCACTTTAGGCCAGAAATTTTGAACATTTTCATTTTATCACTTTGCAGAAAATTCCCCTGAAATATCACCTAATCACCTAAGCAGCTTGAGGTGAGCCACTCTCTAGATATTTCTTTCTTGTGTCACTCAAAATTCCTTTCCTGGATAAGCAAGTGTCCCAGAGTCTCTCATATCCTCTGAACGTTTTCTAGCCAGATGACTCTGTCTCCACACCCTGAACATGTCAATTCAAAAGGCTCCTTTATTCCTTCCTCGTTTGTCCTAATTTAAAAATATTTTCCTACATCTTCATGTCCTACATTCTCACATTCTCCCTTTCCTTAACAACAAAATATATACATATGCACATGAATTCATTAGTATATACTTATGCATATAATTATACATATAGTATATGCCCATACATGTGTGTGTGTGTATTCTGTATTTCCTTTATCTTAATTTAACACATTTAAGCACAAATATATTTTGCTTTGTTTTTCTTTTAAGACAATACCCAATTAATCAATATTATTATTCCCTAAATCAAGTTTAATCCACCACTACAAATTTCTCAAATAGCAAATTGTTAGTTTTCTTTAAAGGCACCAGAAAATAAATACTAAATAAAAAGATATTTATCACATTGGTTTTTTATTTCAAGAAAAATTGTGTTAAAGTATAATAAACTTTCTTGGGTCTTTCTTCAAAAATAGAAAAACCCCAGGAATTTTAAATAAAGATTTATTTCAATTTCTAGCAAATGAAAAAAAAAATGTGTATACCAGTCAGTGTATTTGAAAGTCTCCCTATCCAGCAGCTGTCTTTTCTTTTGGCAAAGTTGTGATGAGGGGTTCTTTGGAGCAATCACAATGTTCATTTGACAATAAAATTACCATGTGTGGGCTCAGCACCTGTGGCTCAAGCAGCTAAGCCACCAGCCACATACACCTGAGCTGGTGGGTCGAATCCAGCCTGGGCCTGCCAAACAATGACAACTACAACCAAAAAATAGTCAGGCATTGTGGCGGGTGCCTGTAGTCCCAGCTACTTTGGAGGTAGAGGCAGGAGAATCACTTGAGCCCAGGAGTTGGAGGTAGCTGTGAGCTGTGATGCCACAGCACTCTACCCAGGGCAACAGCTTGAGGCTCTGTCTCAAAAACAAACAAACAAACAAAAAACAATTATTATTTGTGTGCTTATTCATTGAAAAGTTATTTAAAGGCTTAAATTAATGTTAGCATATGGATTATTTTTAAATGATTCATTTTAAAATGGTTATGGATTTTAAATGAATCTTCTTTATATGTCATAAGATAATTAGTTGGGCCAAGGTCCCCCCCTACCCCACCTTAACCCAATCTCATCTATTCCCATACCCAGGTATACCACTGTCACGGAGGTATAACTACTATAATTAGAAAAAATTTTGTTACAGATAAATTTTGAAAACACTTTATTCTCTAAATTCGGACAATGAAATACCATTGGGTACTATTTCTCTACCTCTATGTACTTGAAAAAAGAAAAGAGAACAAATGATAAATATAAAAGTTTTGGTTTCACGATCACTATTCATAACCTTAAGTTTGATAATCTTTTATTAAATCTTTGTGATCTTTCCTAATATCACAAAGTGAAATTCACATCAATGATGAATAGATGATCTTTCTTTCTCTTGTATCTTCTAAACAAGTAAAAAGAATCAGCTGTCACAAAATTCAGAGTCCTGCCCTAACACTTTAAAACTTCCTGAAGAGACTTACTTGCCTTGTCTAAAAGAAATAGTTCTTCCATTTGGCTTCCTCAAAGACTTTGCTCAGTTTTTGTTTGCTTTTGTTTAATTTCTTGTGACTTATTTTCCCTGAAAAATATATTGTTGAAATTTCACAATATCATAAAAATATTAGGCTCAGGTAGAAATTAAAAATAGACGGATGCAAAAATCTGAATTTAGTAAATGTAAATCAAGTTTCAAGATTAGTCAGCACATGTGAAAGCAAATAAAACACTAGAAGACAGGTTTTATAAAACTTTCAGATGACACAAATATTTAAGAACAGATTTTGAAATATCAGTATTAAAGATCGTTTTAGAATACATTATCACTTCCTGTAAAATAACAGTTGTTAAAGCATCCATAAATAGGGATATGCAAAATAATTATAAGAGATTTTCTAGCCCATGTAGAAAACACTAATTCCAGAGGTTTATTATGAAATCTCTGGTCTCGTGAAACACCTACCCAAATAGCTTTTACAGCAGTTATAGTACTGTCTCAAGGACGTGGCAGTGGAAAGTTACAAAGTCCCCCATATTGTAACATCCTGCAAATTGTAGATGATTGGCTCTTACAAAAAACCACAAACAAGGAAGGGTTGGGCCTTCCTCCATTTGTCCCTTGCCTTTCCCTTGAGTTGTCTGTTTTAAAAGATGCAATTTTCACCAGGGTTTGGAGGGCCTGAAGCCCTTTGACTTGAGTCATGTCATCTTTCCCTCCACTCAAATGAAAAATGTACTTTTTTGAGGTCTGAAATGAGTCCCCCCACCCAGCCAAACCTTCAGTTTCCTGGAATGAGATTTTGACAGCTAACCTTATTTCACCAAGTAATACATCATCAAAGCAACACAGACCCGATGGTATATCACATGGGGCCAGGTGAAGTATTACATCTGTATATCATAAGACCCACGTCACTCAGGTGATAATAGCCCCTGCTTTGCCACTAGGTTTGTGGAAACCTACACAGGTGACATGGACCTCCCAGGGTTTATTTAGAGGAATTTTATTTATTTAGCAAATATTGTCTGGTTCTGAAGAAGAACATCCATTTCCACTATACCTCGAGAGAGAACAGATAGGGTCTTTCTGGGTTTAAAAAAGAAAAAAAATCTGATCGGGAAACTGAGCTGAATCAAAAGGAATGCCTTCTCTTCCCTTCTTAAACATGAGGGTCCAGCTGTTATTTTTCAATCTCCTTCTAAAACTCTGCTGTGAGAGAAAATTACAGCCCTCCACGGAAGCCACGGGTGCGGAAATGAAGTCGGCCTCTGGTGTTTGTTAGTCTTACTTTGTGCATAACTTTCTCCACAGGTGTCTGCCCCTCTGTTAGAATTTCTGGGATACTCCTGGCCCCTCGCTGTGGTAGTTTTGGGTACAAGAATGCCCATACTCTCAAATTTCACAAGTAAAACAACACCCTAAAACCCTGACTCTGACACTCACCAGGTGCATGATCTTGGGGAACTCTTTAATTCTCAGTTTGGGTAAAATGGCAATAAGATCACTTATCCCCTGAGATTTGGTGAAGGTTAAAGGAGATAATTAATGCATGTAAAGTCACCTATCCTTGGCTGGCACAGAGGAAGCAAGTAGTTAAGACCAGCTCTTACCACTTCTCTCCTTGTTTCTTTTGTCTAATTATTCTACCTGCTTTCTAATTACGACTTCCTTACATTTTATTGCAGCACTCTGACTTGGAGTCTGTCTCATCTTTAATATTACTTCCTTAGGGGGTTGTTTCCTAATTACCTCCCTCTGTTTTATGTTTTCTTAGGACCACATACTTGCCCTTAGTAGTACTTGCTGCAGGTGTATTTAGTTCACTGTTAAATATCTGTCTCACTCTGTGGTAAAGTGAAGATGGCTACAAATTCTTTGCTACTCTCCCCATTCAGAGTTTGGGGATAATTGCCCAACCTATGAACTTGGACAGCCTTAGTAACTTGACTGCCCAGTAGAATGTAATGCAAGTCACAGTCCTTGACTTCAGAAGGATTGCAGCCCACATCAAGTCTGCTAGAGCATTGTAACCGAAGAAAGCCAGTCCCTAGCAAAGATGTCTTAACTCTGCCAAAGTGTCCATGCTGTGCGGGAGCCCAAGCAGCTGCTGGCCAATTAGGAATGAACCAGAGGCCCAGCTATCAGCTCTGCATTTCTTCCCAGGTGACAGTTGGCACCAAGTTGCAAGCCAGCTTATTAGAGCCAGGTCTTCAAGCCACAGTTAGTTGGGCAAACTGACACCACTGCCCTGGCAAAGGGCAGACTTGTGAGCAATATAAATGATTGTTAGGGTTTTAAACTACTAAATGTAAGCTGGTTCAACAGATAACAAAAATACCCATCTACCCCATGAGTCCCACAGGACAGGAGCCACGTCTCTTTGTTCACTGCTGTATTATCAGTGCGTCATGTGCTCCCTGACCTATAGTAGGGATCCATAAGGACCTTTTCAATGCATGAATGAATGGATGAAATGCAAACTTCAAAGTACCAAATACACCGAGATAGGACTAGAATAGATAAATTAATCTTTGTTATTTTACTAGTAAACCAATTCCTTTACCGCTTCCAATTGATGATTTCTTTATCTAGATACAACAGAGATGTCCTGCCCCAGGGCAATTCCATTCAATTATGCAATAGGTATTGAGTAGCCACTCTGCTCTGGTTGCTGGAGTTATACCCAGGAACTAGCCTCCTACCTCACAGTTTTGAGATCTCACAGTTGATATCTATGTTTTGCAAACCATAGTCTGTGGACTTGCATCAGAATGCCTGTGGATTATCTGAGCTCACAAGTTCAAGACCACCTTGAGCAAGAATGAGACCTCTAGCCAGGCATTGTGGCGGGTGCCTGAGGTCTCAGCTATTCAGGAGGCTGAGGCAAGAGAATTGCTTCAGCCTAAGAGTTTGAGTTTGCTGTGAGCTAAAACGCCAGGGCACTCTACCCAGGGTGACAAAGTGAGACTGTGTCTCAAAAAAAGAATTCCCTGAAAACGCTCATTAAAATTTCATATTCCTGGGTCCCATCTCAGATCTGCTGAATCAGAATCATTAGAGGTGAGAATCCACAATTTGCATTTTTTAACAAGCCTTCTAGTGAATCTTATACTGCTTTGAAGTGTGAAAGCAGGTCTAAATCAGAGAGTCTTTCAAACTTTCCTGTTATCACCAAGACACTTAACAAAAACAAAACAGCACAATAGATTTCTCCCTGAACCCACGAATCACAGTCCCCAGGGACTGCTGGCCTGGAAATCTTTCTTTTAGAATTCTTACTATTAAGAAAGTTTGGAGAACAACACTCTGGGTTTGGGGGATTTTTTTTTTTCTCTTTTCCCTGAAAAGGAAATAGGCACAAGATGTCTTACATTCCAGGTGCTAGGTATTGAAAAACACTAAGAAAGTGATATTTCCCAAATCACTTAGCTAGTAAATCAGGTGGGACATCAGCCTTCTGTTTCCTAGCTCATTGCTCTTTTTAAGTATTCTACTAGCATTTTCTATGTTAAGATATATTTTATAATCATAGAGAAAGTTGAGAATTTATGACACTCTAACTGAGTAGTGGCAAGATAGTTAGTTTTACAATAGCTCCTCAAAGATATGCCCTTGCTGGCTACGCGCTCTATCTATGCTCATGTAAGTCCAGTAAAAGCATGTTTGGAGTAATTTCTAATCATACGAATGCATTGTAGCAAAGTCTTGCATAAATTATGTGCATAATAAATGATTAATGAATGGTGAATAGATAAAGGGAGACTGAGAGTTGATCATATGTTGGTATGGATGTGGACAGCTATTACCAGGAAGACATAGGCAGGGTGATAGTATGCTAAGGTTATGCTTTTCTTTCTGTTTCTCTTTGGAGCGTAAGCAGATTTAGACCGCGCGCGCGTGTGTGTGTGTGTGTGTGTGTGTGTGTGTATGCATGTGTGCGTGACGGTTCTATAAAGGTAAACAGAAAGGCAGGTGTGAGGCATCCAAACAAGTAATTGCATTCAAGTGAAGGCAAAGCAGGGCTTGATGTCATCATTTTTTCAGTTGTGTACCAACAACGGAATCATCTAGAGATGTGTTTGCAAAGAGAAAATGAAATAGAGGCCACGGCATCTGTCCAGGTCTAACCTACATATAACTTCCTCTCTTTTTTTTTTTTTTTTACTAACGTAATTACATTTTCTCTTATTTGAAAAATAATTTTGCATGTCTTCATTTTTTTGAGAACTTACCATGTGAAAGTTCTAAAGGGGGGACGGGAGACAATATATAGGCAGACCATGTCCTCTGCTTTCCAGGACCTGGCAAGTGGGCAGAATAGAGGGCACAAGTCCAAGTAAATGCAACAGGAAGTAGAAAATGTGCCCATCTCTTGCCCATGGAACATCAAGGTCAAATGTGCTGGGCTATTTGTTTGATAATTTCTTGACTGTAAGGGATAAAATCAGGCAAATTTTTAGAAGAAGCTTTTATATTTGAAATGACCCTGGAAGGATTTCCCCAAGTGCACTGTAGGTGAAAGGAAATAATCTGAGCGATCGAAGTGGTGGCAAGAATACAGCATGTTTTGAAAATATTTCTGCATCACCCCAGCATGTATGAAAATGAATAGTATGAGATATCACTGGGAATCACAGAGTCAGAAATGTGAGGACAAGAAATAGGAATAGCAGTAGCACTGCTTGTGATAATTCACAGGAGGATTTAAGGTTTTAGGATTACATTAGTAAGAATGGAGTATCCCATGTTTGACTGGACCAAGTTACCTGGACCCACAGAAGCAGCCTCAGTAAGGGCTTGCAGAATTTCAAATAGGGTCTCAAATCCATCCCACATTTATCCTGACTTTGTAGTTCTCAAGCTATAACATATGTCTGTTTTTCAGTTCAGGACTGAGGTTAAACCCTCTCTAAACAGTCCTCCTTTGCTTTAAGCCTGCCAAAACACTACATCATTTAAATTTCTTTTAAATTCCACCCTTCCCCAGATCCCTGCTGTAACTCTGTCTCCCCCTCTCTTTGGTAGACAGAAGTGGTGCATTCACAGCCCCAGCTTTGTTGGACTCTAAGTCAGTCCCTTCTGGTCTTCATCATGTAGACCTATCACTCCGGATCAGCATTGTCCAATGGAGCTATAACACAAGCCACATACCTAAATTAAAATTTTCTATGTATCCCATTTTAAAAAGTGAAAAGTAACAGAAGATTAATTGTAGGAATTATTTTCTTTAACAGTGTACAAAAAGTATTATTGTTTCAACATGCAATCAGCACACAAAATTATTAATGGACTATTTGGCAGTACTCCTTTTGAACTATGTTTGCTAAATCTATGCATTTTAAACTGACAGTACATCTCAATTTCAATTGGGCACATGCCAATCACTTAATGTACTTATGTGGCCAATGACTACCATATTGGTTAGTCCACTTTTTTATCCAAGCTATAGAATTGAACTTCCTGAGTTGAAAGAAACTTTGTAAAGTTCATTGTCAAATATAGAAGCCACTAGACCCCTGAAAGTATTGAATGCTTGAAAGATGACAAGTGTGATGGAGGAATCAAATTTTTAATTGTATTTAATTTTAATTTATTTACTGTCAAATAGCCTTATATAGCTAGTGGCTCTAGTATTAAACAGCACAATTCTAGAGAACTGGAAATTATTAAAGTGTTTTGGGCAAAGGCATACCCTTGGGAAACTGCAGTTTAGGACCATTAGTGGAATAGAGAAAAAGATTATAAATGGGGGCCTTCCCTATAGTAGTTCAGGGCAGTGTTCCCCTATGTTCCTGGATGGTTTGTTCTCTGACCCATCTGATCTATCATGACAGCTACAACAGCAATGTTATTTACGTCAATTACCTAGTCAAATCTCATACTATGACAAGCAGTAACTCAGAAAATAGCTCGTGTCACCCCTGTGTCATTTTAATATCTTCACTTTTCCACAGTTGGTTCACATCCCTCCGTGTCTGATGACCTTTAAAGACTTTATCCACATACAACTCCAACAGGGGTAAAACTGATGAAAATTGATGATGCTTTAACAACACACAATTACAGCAGCTTCATTAAAAACCAAGTGTGTTTCCAGAAACTTATTCTTTGTATCAATACGATATACAAGTACTCTAGCTAACGGTCAAACTTTCTCCCCTGTTATAATGAACCGTAAAATTACACTTGGCAATCAAGAGTACTGTAGCAGATAAGTAAGGCAATTTTCCTCATCATTTTTCCTTTTGTTGTCAAACTTGTTGCATAGCTCATCGCCTTTTCAATGAACCATAATGCGAATATTCAAGACTGTGCGTGCAAAGCTTGAGCATATACACTTAGGTCAATCTGGGCTTGTTCTGAGTTGTTCTTTTTAAATAAGTTACACCAAGTAAAAGCTTTGCCTGCAAACTTTTTATGAGATGGTGTGCTTCTATTTCTTGAGCCTATTTTAATAAGAAGTAAGTTTCCCTTTTTCATTGTTCTAAAAGATACTCTAGAATTGGATTGTGCATATACATGTTAGAACATCTAATTTTTCAAGTAATCAAAATGTTAATATGAATTACAATCATGTAAATTACTAGATCTTGTCTACGGCATCTCCAAAAGTTTTTATCCATACAAATTTAAAATGAATAAGGAATTTACTTTCTGAAACTGAAGCTGGAAGAGGTAAACCTCCCTGGGCTTTGTGCCATAAAATGTTTTTACTAAAGATTCTATGAGTCCCTGAACAGCCTTTAAGAAGTCATAATAGGAGCTGTTAGGACCAGCTTGTTCATTACTCTGAAAGTAGACTCCTTCACCTGTAAAATAGAGACAATGGTATCTAGTTCACACAGCTGATAAGACAATTAAATGATGTGTTATTATGTTTGGTGTTGGGTAAGTTAAAATATGGTAGACGTCACGACCATAAACAAATAATCTATTTGTTACTATTTTGGCTGATGGTTTTTATGGATTTTCCCTGGAATCTTAGAGGCTTAACACAACTGAATTTTATTTCTTGTTGATAAAAATTACTGATTGTCAGATGCTCTCCCCCAGGTAGTGAGTCAGAGATGTAAGCTCTTTTTAGCTGATGGCTCCATAGCCTTCAAGTGGCTTTCCTGTGTGTCCCTGGGATTATAGCCATTCCAGCCAGCTAAAAGGGAAAAGAACATGTGAAAACTTTTGAAGATTTGAAATGTCACAAAGCATTTCGGCCAACTGTCCACAGTGCACTTGAGCTCACTTAACTGTCAGGAGGGCTAGAAAAGATGGTTTAGCTAAGTATCTAGGAAGTAAAGAGAGGTGTGTGTGATCACATAGCTCTTACTGCCACAAATACAGTCAGTTATCCAAAGCTGACATACATTTCTATAGATGGAGCCTTTGACTCATTTGTAGAAATGCACTCGTCTGCAACAAGAGACAGTTAAACAAAAACTTAACTGGTTTTCTGTTGGAGTAAAGAGGACACAGAAGGGCTCTGGACAAGACAGGCTCATACTGAAGATTCCAGGAGGCCCTGTGGTCAAAGCATAAAGCTCCCTGGTAACAAGCAGCAGCCCCCTCCGAGTGTCTGCTAAGGAGGAGATGGCTGTGGTCACTGCAATCCCGTATTAGAAATGGTCCCTTTTGCTTTCTGAGTGACAATGGCTGCTGCCCGGGGGTTCAAATTCCGCAAATTTTAAACCACCTTTCCTTGTGTTGTCTGCAATACCACAGAGTGAATTTAAAAGAAAGGAAAACAACAAAATATGTGTTTGTCGTTTGTTTTAGCATATGATTTGTAAAAGATGAGAACAGAGGCAGCCAAGCGTTCAGACTGGATCCATGAAAGTTGCTTTGCTGTCTCCTATTTAAAAAAAGTTTTCTTCATCCTTAAATTTCTATTATCCTTCAGCTGACCCCTCTCTTTCTCCATCTCTTCAAGATCTACCTGTATTCACTATCCCTGGAGCGTACAGTCTCCTCCGTCTTCATCCCACAGTCGTCGGCTTCCTTCTCCCCTGCTCATCCTTCAGATAAGCCATGTTTTTAACGTGGACATCAAGGCCTTTTTTCTCTCTTTTAACTTCATTTATCAACAGTTTTTGGCCTAGGTGACCAATTCTAGTGGTCAGGGCCCCGCCCCAAGAGCAGTGACCAATGAGACCTGTGGAAACTGGTGGCAATTGACTGAAGAAATATAGAGTTAGAAGCGACGGTAAAGACAGACATGAGACATGGAGTAGAATTAAAAGTGGGAGCTCAGGGATCCATTGCCCATCATGAGATTCCGGCAATGGCCCAGAGTGTTTGCTCCACTCTGTCTCTGTTTCTGTTAAAGTCTATTTGCCCAGAGGGTACGATGAGGGAGGGGACAAAGACGTCAGCAGTTTCTCAGATTGATCATATAAGCTCCCATCACTATTATTATTAACCTTAAGGGTGGCCTTCAGTAATATGAAATCTGAGCCTAGTATAGGGAGAGCCTCCTGCTCGAGGTCACACACACAGATTTCTAGGGAGGTGTTAGCTCCGCTAGTTCTCTGTGGAGTAAAATGCCACTGGCATTAATCTCTTCTGAGGGATCTGTTGGAGGGAGGCATTTTCCTTCCATCACCAGCACAGAGGATTTTCCTCTGCTATAAGGGATATAAGCTCTTCTGCCCGTATCTCAGAGCTTGAGCTACTCCATTGGTCTCTGCCCCAGGCAAATGCAAATCTCCACAATGGGTATCTGCTTTGCCTGTTTATGGGCAGGAAATGCCCTAGAAGATGTATCTTTTCTCAGACTTGCTATAATCTCTTCTATGGCCAATACTCTCCTCAGAGTGCTCACAGACCCAGCAGGGTGTTTGTAAGCTGCATCCCCAACGGGCTAAAATTTCATAAAAGGCAAGAAGCTTGCTAGCAATGGCTATCTTAAATGTAAACTAGCTGGCTTTTCTTTGTTCTGACTCACTCAACTTGCTTTTTAGTTTTCCTCTTTTTCTGGGAGTATTTTCCTTTGCCAATAATGGAGTCTTTAGTCCCCTTCAGTTCCCCTAGTGAACAGCTCCTCTGATTTCTGTCATGTTTTCTTAAAGTAGAAATCCAAACATTTATTTCATTATTCCTACTCCCTGTATATCATATGCAATTTAGCAGAAGCTTCTGTGTGTTCGTCTATGCAGTCAGGCCTCCATATCCACAGGTTCTGCAACTGCCTTGCTGGTCAACCAACCACGAATCAAAATTATTCAGGAAAAAAAAAACAAAGAAAACATAACATTGAAAGAATAAATAACAATACAAATAAAATATAGTATAACAACTATACATAACATTTACATAACATTTACATTATGTTAAATATTAGAAATATTCTGGAGATGTAGAAAGGAGGACGTGCATAGGTTATATGCAGTAATACACCATTTTATAGAAGGGACTGAGAATCCTTGAATTCTGGTATCCCGAGGTGTCCTGAAATCAATACCCTGAGGATATCAAGGGAGGGTTCTGCCTACTGTTCTGAATTTCCTTCAATTGTTGTACTTGTTTCGGGCTCACTTTCTATTACCACATTTAAGTTATCATTCGCCTGGATTGTGACAACAATCAGCTGAGTGGTCAATTTCCCTTCTCTTGCCCAGTCTAACTTATTCTTTACCCTGTAGTCAGTGTTTTCTTTGAAATGTTTGGTAAGTCTCTCCTGAATAAAAAACCCACACTCTCTCATTATTGCTCCTGACAGATGCCTAACTTCCTAAATTGGCCTCTGATGATCTTAATCCCCCCTTTTACTCTGCTGGGTTTCTTGGTCACCATATTTTTCACTCTCTTAGGTCCAGATGACTTTTTGTTTTGAGACAGAGTCTGGCTCTGTTGCCCCAGGCTAGAGTGCTATTGCATCATAGCTCACAGCAACCAGAAACTCTTGGGCTCAGTTGGTCTTACCTCAGCCTCCCACGTAGCTGGGACTACAGCTACAATTCCTGACTATTTTTAGAAACGGGAATTTGCTCTTGCTCAGGCTGGTCTTAAACTGCTGAGCTCAAGCAATCCACCTGCCTCAGCCTCCCAGAGTGCTGGGATTACAGGTGTGAGTCACTAGGCCCAGGAGATCTAGATGCCTTCACCATTCAGTCCCTTCCCAGAATTAGAAAGATGAAAATCTTTTAAAAAAGAAGAGATTTATAAATAACATTGAATAGAGTACCAAATTGGTAAGTCAATATGCTGAACAGTAATAAGAAAATTGTTCTTTTCATTGTTATTATTTTCACTTGGTCACGCCATATGTAATCTGTGAAATACCATGGATACCAGAATTGGGGGATGCGCAGTCCTGTCTATAAAAGGGCATATTATTGCATATATCCTATGCACATCCTCTTTCTACTTTAAATCATCTCCAGGATACTTCTAATATTTAATCTGTGAAATATTATTTACATCTTTTCTGAGAATAAATTTTTATGGGTGTTATTTGGCAAAAATCTCAGAGAAATTAGAATTTCTATTTTCTGAGGTTATTTAGGGACTAATGAGTCCTCACCTCAAAGATGATTATGGAACAGTAATTTTTGTTTTGGCTTCTTTGCTTTACTTTAAGGAACCAAAAGCTTAAAGATTAGACTAAAATATACATATCAATGTGTATAGCAATAATCAGGCTATATATCAAAATACTAAGTATAATATTACATTAATATTAATAGTAAAAGATAAAACATAAAGACATTATTTGACCCAATGATGACTCATGAATCAGGTAGTTCCAGACCACGAGTAGTTTGGTGTCCCATGAAATAGTGTACAAGGTGTAAGCTTTTATATGATGACGTGGAAGCAAGGCAAAGGAAATATCTGATTGATTAAAGTGGAAGAGTATATTTGTTTGGAGCCTTCTAGTGGAAATTTCCTAGTTAGAGGTTAGTCAGCAATTTTATATTGGTTAAGTTTTATTTTCCCACTTCCACTTAGTTGGGTTTCATTTTACTTATATAGAACCCAGGGTCCTGAAGCCATCTCTGTCTCATAGCCTTTCCATTAATTATTTTAACATTATACTCCTTTACCACTATATTCTTAGCAAATCCCTCACACATATATTTGATCTGTACAGCAATCCTCTCAAATAGATATTTTTTTATTATCCCCATTTTATAGATGGGGAAATTGAGGCTCGGGGAGGTGAAATAGAGGCTGCCTCCATAATCACTTTCTTGCCACCTTGCCTATGTACATGATAAAAATACACCAAAGAAGAAGAGTGAGAGTTTGTACTTTGATATCAAACAGGTTTGGCTTTGAATTCTAATCATGCCATTAGTAGTTGTGTGATGTAAGTGTGTCATAACAGTATCATCTCATGGATTTCTCGGGAGATTAAATAAAGCAATCCAAGCAATGAAGTGCTTGGTGTGTATTGAGCACACCATCATGTTAGCTATTATCAGGAATGATGCCTAGAACTGGCTGGGCATAGACCATGCAGCTGCAGTAGGCTAAGAAGGTTTCATTTATTAACTCAATTCATCAGTGGCAATCGAACTGAGTTCTACAGAGAAGACAGTTTTATTAAATAAACAAAATGACTCACTGAGTTTGGTGAATGTCTACTCTTTGCCCTACAGATTTTGAGTCCCTGGTGATAGATGCAACAGTAAAAAAAGTCCAAGCCCTTCTTCTCCTTCTTCTCATGGGACTTAAATTCCAGGAGGAGGAACAGGCAGAGTTCCTTGTGATTTCACTTAGCCATCTGTGCTAGGAAATAAAATAAGGCAGGATACTGGGTTAGCAGTCAGACCCTGTGATGGATTTTACAAAATGTAAATTCCTTAACATCCCTCCTCTAAAAAGTGAAATTTAATTCCTTTCCTCTTAAACATGGGCCATCCTTAGTGATTCATCTCCAGTCGGTAGAATTTGACAGACTCAAGAAAGCAGAGGTGATATCGCTTGAGTAACTTCCAAAGCTGGGTCACGAATGGCCATTGGTTTCCACGGGGCTCTTTTGCACATGCTCTGTCTTTGCCTCTCTCTCTCTCTCACCCTGCCTCTCTCCCTCTGCACCTGCGCTTTTGGAGTCTGGCTAACCTGAAGCAGCGATGATGAAGAGCCCATGTGGTGTTACCACACTGAGACAGAGACAGATGCCTGAAGCGCCCCAGCTGTTGAGTCTTCCCAGCCCAGGTGTCAGGCACATGGGTGAGTAAGCCTTCAGATGGTTCCAGTCCCTGGGCTGTTAGCCACCTTTCTCGGCCAAAGTTGAGTGGAGCGGAAAAAAGCTGTTCCCAGCAAGCCCTGGCCAAGGTACAAATTAGAGAGCAAAATACATCTTGTTTTGTTTTATTTTAAGTCACTAAATTTTTCACTGGTTAGTTACACATCTATAATAAGTAGACCACTTATTTTAAACAGCATAGGGGAAGGATTATTTGAAGAGCGGATAGTGTAACAAAGACCTGAATGATATTGTACAAAAAGCCATGCAAAGATTTAGAGGATGTATTTTCCAGAAAGAAAGAAGAGCAGTTGCAAAGTCTCTGAGGTCAGAATACACTGGGTATCTTGAAGGAAGACTATGTCAACCACCTGGCTATTGTGGAGTAAAAGTTACATCTAAGATGAAACAGGAAACAGGGCCAGTAAGGGAGCATCTTACAGTTGACAGAGAGTTTAGATTTTGGTACTCATGGGCTAGGAAACAATTGGAGAATAATTAGGAATAGATTTTATGTGATTTTAATTTATATTTGGGGAAGGGTCTTTCTGCCATCTCTGGGAAGAGTATATTGCAAGAGCCGAAGTCAAAGAAAGATGTCACTTAGGAAGAGAGAGTAGAAATGGAAAGGCTGTGGTGGTAGCTGGGCTTGGGGTCTTGCGTATGCTCTTGGGTGAGATGTGATCTTATTGTGGGTAGACTTTGGGGGCTGAGCCAGTAGCTTTGCAGAAGGTTTGAATAAGAGCACAGAGGGAAAGTGAGGTTGGAATTGATAGGGTTCTCTTGCCTGGCTTGCTGCACAGAGTGTGGTTTGCTATCCAGCAGACTGGGAAATGGTGAATCTCAGGCCCAACCCCAATCTGGTGAAATCTACATCTGTATTTTAATAACACGCTCAAGTGATTCATACAGATTAAGTATTAAAGAACATTATTTTAGAGTGACACTTAATGTTTATCAAATGGGAAGTTGGCTCTTCAATTCTGATTTTAAGAGAGTGAGTCAGGATAAAACATTAAAAAAAAGAGAATCACACATTTATTCAAATTCTCGAGATAGATAACATGAATCCACAGAATTATTGTTTAATGCTTGGTAACAGCAATCCGAGTCTCTATTACTCAAGGAATCTAAAATAATTCCTCTGCAGACTGTCACTCACTGTTTAGAGAATTTGGATTTTCCTTTAAAAGTATATTTGGAATCTTGGATTGCATTTTTTTCTTTTGGGTTCTTTCTAACAGAACTTGGTATAATTTTATGAGTCTCCGGATAACTTAGTTAAATTTTCACAGTTAGGAGGTGGATTCCATTTTCGCTAGAAACTAGTGGGCCATCAGTGAAACGTTCTATTACCTTTCCTTGTTTTAACTCTTGAACCATATTTAACAGTCTTTTTGATTCCCCACCAAACCTTGAAAATGCTTAATTCCACAACTGTGGCCAACTCAGCAGTTTTCCTTTAAATGCAAGCTCCAGGCTGTTAACAATTATAATGTAATAATGATAATAGTTTCTCCCAAACGCTCTTTCTCATCTAATACCATATGTGTGATATTCAGGGATTTTAAACAAAGATTTTTAAAAAGCTATAAACTAAGTGGAGAGAGAGAGAGACAAAATGTCCAAATAACACAAAGTACACTGAAGTGGTTCAGAAATGATTTCTGAGACTAAATTATCCTTCAGATTCCTGCAGTTTGTAGATAAGAGCAATTTTAGAGGTTTTATGCAAAGTTCAGGATGACTAAAAACATAAATTTCAGGTGGATGTGTTCACCATGCAGGTTGGAAGACGAGATTAGAAAGATCTTCTTAAATTAGCCTTTTCCTTCCCACAGCAGGTTAAATGCAAGCTGAAAGTGTTGAATATAATGCATTCCTAGATAAAATTTAAGACCTCGAAGGTTACAGAAAATAGATTCTATAAAACGGAACTCAAAACGTGTATTATTTCTTCTAGGATACAATTGTACCTAATCATACCTGATGGCAAAAATGCAATTACAGCGGTAAAGCTCCCTCTAGGGTATTCCTTTCTTCAAGTGCAAGCCAACTGGCAAAATGGGGTGAGCAGGAAGCAATTGCCCTCATAAATACACGGGCTCACATTCAGCATCAGTTCTTTGTTAGTGAAAAAACAAAAATAGTAAAAGTATCCAGTGGATTGAAGGCATTGCAAGTACCTTCAATATAGATTTGTGTGTGTGTGTTTCAAAAAATGGGCCAGAGAAAGAAAATAACTTTTTTCACGATAGTGGGATATTCTCTAAGGAAGACAGTCTGGTGTAACAGTTATGAGTTAAGGCTCTTGAGTGCTAGAGTCAGTGGCTGAAATTTTCATTCTAGTGAGCTCCACGATGTGAATAAGTTATGTAAACTTTCTGAGCCGCAGTTTCCTTTTTTGGCAAAATAGTTATAATCACAGTGTTGACCTCTTAAAATGAGTTGGGGTTAAATGGAGCCATTTACATGTAATCATCTGTCAGCACTCGGTAAATTTTAATATTAGTTATTATCTAAGGTTCAACCTTTACCAAATACATATTCTTGGCAGGCAGAGTTTCATTTTGCCTAACCTAGCTTGGTCTGCATTGCTTCGGGGCAGGTTCTTTGAAAGCATGGAAATTACAGAGGTGCCTTAAACATAATTACAGCAACATGTTCCTGGTTTCTAAGCCAGAGGAAGGGAGGGCTGATAACAGAAAAGAAAGCTTTGCTCGTTCCAGAATCCACTCTTGGGGGGGAAATGAGACCATCATGGGCCCCAGAGTCTGAACTACGCTGATAAATTCTGTTTTCTCTCTAACTTTTCTGCCTGATATTTTTAATGAACCCAGGTTGTCTAATCAGCAGAATATTTATAGTTCTGATGCAGTTCTTCCATTGCTGAAAATATGCCTCACTCAGTGGTGAGAACAATGAAACATTTATCTTATTAGGATCACAAAAGGAGAGACTTATCTCTTATGTCCCCATTTTTTCTCTCTCTCATCTCTCTAGTACAATAACTATGATGTATTCTGGCATCCCACTGCTGTCAGTGGGAATACTCCCAGCTCTTGGCTCATCAATGCAGCTAAGGACCACCTGATAGCCAGCAGAGCCCAGTCACTTGTTACCTGTTGGTCTGCTGGTCGCCATTCCAGACCCTGGGTGTTCTTGATCTTCCTCATTCAAGGCCGAATCGGGCTGGCTCCTCAGGTTGCTTCTATCACTTACCAGCTGTGTGGTCTTGGCAAAGTTATTTTACTACTCTAAGACTCAATTTTTCATCTGTAGTATGGTAATAACTATGACACTTGCTGAGCTTGTGTGAGAATTAAAAGAGATAATTATGTGAAAGCCTCTGGCATAAAGAAGGGGCTCAGTGAATATTTGTTCATCACAAAGCTGTGGTTCCAAAGCCTTAGGCTTTGACAGAGAACAATATTTTTTTAGTCAAACAAACCTTTCCTGCTGGTCGTCATACATTATGGGGATCAGATGATTTGTCTTCTCTGAGTTTGAGACTCTCCCACAAAAAGAATATGTGCTTGGAGGTCACTTTGGGTTTTTGAAAAGTAGTTTTCAGTTAATTCAAACTGTTTATATGTTGTTTAGGATATTGCATCCTCATTTATAAGTGAAATATGTTTGTAGTTTCCCTTTATAACAATATATTTACTCCAATTTTAATATCAGGTGTATCCAGATTAAGTAGAATGACTTTGAAATATTTCTTCTTTTTCTATTGTCTAGAAGATTTGGCATGATCTGTTTTTTGAAACTATCTTTTACTTTTATTTATATAATCTGATCTGTTTTTTGACATCATCTTTACTTTTATTTATAAATATTAGTTGTCTATTTTTTGAAACTTGGGGAAAAAATAAGTTAACTGATGACTCCATACTAAGCCTCAGAGTTAAAGAATTCTATATTAGACATACTCTTATTTGAAAATATGATTTACTTTCTCTGCATTATTATTAATATTGCTTAATATTTCCATGCAGTAATTGTCTGATTTCTTTTCTAAATGTATTTACCTTCATTCATTCTTTTCAAGGTTTTTGTTTCTAGTCCTTATCTTAAACACTCTTAATGTTATTAAATTTTAAGCTTTTTTTAATTCTATGAAGGCACAAGGTGGAAACCTAATAAACACATGTATATGTAAAAATAAAAAAAAGAAAAGAAAAGTCGTTTTCAGGTAAATCTCAGAATGCCACAGTACTATTTGTGCCTTTGTTGTTTCTGGATTCATCTGAGAAGATAATAAACACTGAGGAACCAAAAATATGGACTTGGACCTCAATATAAGCGGTATAATTAGAAAGTCCTCATGGAGCAGAGAAAGAATTTTGGAAGCGTGTAGATCAGTGCCGTCCAACAGAAATATGATAAAGCCTCTGTGAGCTGACCACTCAAGAGGTTGTAAAAAACTGGTCAACATACAGAGGTAGTCAGCATAAGAAGCCAGGCCTACCTGCTGATATGTGCATGTGGTACATGTCCAGTCTATGAAAATCAGGTCATTTAAGGAGGTGATCAATGTAGAGAGGTGGTCAACTATGGACGTTCTTCTGTATAATACCAGCCTCATCTGTAAATTTTAAGTTTCTAGCATCCATGTGAAAAAAATGAAAGAAACAGCTAAAATTTAATTTAATAATACACTTTATCTAATCCAACATATCCAAATATTATTTCAACATGTAATCAATATTAAAAAATTATAGATTTTTCTTCATTCTTTTTTCTTTTTGGTACCAACTCTTTAAAACCCAGTGTATATTTTACACACCTCAATTCAAACAAGCCGAGGGTTTCAAGGGCTCACTAGCCACTTACGGCAAGTGGCTACTGTACCGGACAGCAGGAATATGGAGAACGCCATCTGCATTTGTGTTGAAATGATTATTTTAAATCCATAAACCATTTACCAAAAACAATGCACATATCATTTTCAAAAGTTTGCTTCTAGTTAGAAAAAGGCTTGAAGAGAAAAATCCTCTACCCACACTGATAAACTATTCAGCAAGCAAGGCTTGAGTTTAAAGCCGATGTTTGATTAGTGCCCTCTGCTGTTCATGTGTGGGATTAAGGAGTAAAGAAAGACAAGTTCTATCCCAGTCGGTATAGGCGTCAGCACCAAATCAAATTTATTTTCTTTTCAGATAAAGGGCAACTTAGATGTTTGCAGTGAGTTAATAAGTTATGTAGTTAAATAATATCAGGCCCCTCTCACTTGAGTGAAATATCCTCTTATCTTGAGCCAGTGAAGTAACGAAACTTGGAAGAAAACAAGTGCAAATGCAATTATTCCTCGCAGCAAACCCAGATGAGTATTCCTCATGTCGATGTGAGCTAGTAGGAAATTTAAATAGGGTAAGGGACTTTTAGAACAAAAGAGGACTGGGCTTTTTAATGTACCGTTTTCTCCAGAAGCAGGCAAGACTGCAGCCTGCTGTTAATTGAATTTGAAATCTCAAAAGCCGTTATTTCAAAAGATGCTAGAAAACAATTGCTTCTCAGGTGGAATTTCCTGATACTGCCTTTGGTGACTAGGAGTAGAGACTCACAGGAGAGCTCCCCACAGCTGTAGGTGCGATAAGGATGACTAGCCTGTGGACTGTGCCAAGTTTGGGGAAAAGTTTAGTAACGCTTTCTCAAGAAAGTTTGTAGCGCTTGGTTATGTGGTTGCAGGTGGTGCGAGCAGCATTTGGAAAAGTTGTAAACAGAGAAAGCAAAATAATTTATAACTCTGATACGATGCAAGAGAACTCATTCCCTCATGCAGTCCGCCCTTCCTCAATCCCTTTAAATTCCTATTTCAGGGAAAGCACATCCCTGGCTTCTGTCCACTCAAGCTGACTTTCTCTCTATCCCATGATCCCAGTTCTGCATCACAAAAAGCCCTAGAAGTAGCTGGCAAAGACAGAACCTTTCTTAGATTTTGAAGGAGGGAAGAGTACTGAGAAATTGATGAGTTGATGGAAAGGACTCTTTGGTAGCTGCTAAAATAGGCTAAAAATCCACGTCCCCAGCTCCAGGGTTTATATCATTCAGGAAGTGAAGATGTATCAGAAACTGACCTTGCGATTATCCATAAACTAAAACACCAGCATAGGAAAGGGATTGTTGAGAAGCAGATAATGGTAAATAGCTTTTCTCTAGTGCTACGAAAATCAAGCAAAGACACAGATCTTAACACCAAATACCTTTTTGAAAAATATAGACGATAACTTGTATACAAGAAAAGCGAGACAACAGAGGTCAGTCTGAATCCTGGTTCTGCCACTTACCAGCTACTGGATAAGGCCAAGTATTTAACATGATGAGCCTTGGTTCCTCATTTGTAAAATGGGATAGTAGTATGACTCCCTTCGTAGTGTTGTTAGAATGATTAAATGGCCTAATGTTTCATGCATAACACTTAAGGAAAGGATTACCAAAGTATATGAGGGTTTTCGACTCTTAAAAAAAAGTGTGCAAGTACGAATCATCAATTATTGTTAAATATTAATCCTGCAGGGTACTTACTAGATTTCCCAGCAAAGAACATCGAAAACATTAACTAACTACCATATCACTTTCTATTCCCACTGCCACTGCCCTAGGTCAGTTCCTTCCACTCCACTTTTAAAATTACCTCCACATTCCATATTGTTTCAAGATATACCATCCACAACTCAGTAGCTCAAAGTAATGATTTATTATTTCTCATGTTATGATTCTGTGGTTTGGATGGGAGGTTCTACTTCTGTTCTCATCTGGGTGCTGGGAGCTGTGCTCAGCTGCATGGTTGGGAGACCTGAGCTGCCTTCTCCTTGTGAGATGGGTGCTGGGAGCTGGGCTCAGCTGCATGGTTGGGAGACCTGAGCTGCTTTCTCCTCATGGGACAGGTGCTTCCTTTCCTTTTGGTGTCTCATCTTCAAGGAGGCCAGGCTGGCTTTGCACATGGTGGCTGAGTTTCAAAGAGAGCAATCTCTAGTACAGCTAGTTTCTTTTATGCCAAAGGAAATGATGTGGGGAAGCCCTCAGCCAACAGAAGAGGAGGCTACACAGGGTAGCCTGTGAGTGCCAGGAGTCTTGATTCCCAGGGACCATCAGCATGGCAGGCCGCCCCACTTCCTAGGAGACCTCGCTCCTGCAGTCAGTTTTGGCTTCTCAGCTATCCTCAACTAATGCTGACTTTGTCCCTGTGCCCACCCAAACCCAAATGTTTGAAGACATTTTTGGTGGTCACAAGTGGAAGGGGTACACCTGGCTCTAGTGGATAGAGACCAGAGATGCCACTAAACATCCATGACGTGCTGGCCAGTCCCCACAGCAGAGATGAGTGAACCCCAAATATAGTGCAGAGGCTAAAAGGCTCTGTTCTAGATCTAAGGTTCAGGAAGAGATCTAGGAATGAAAATGAAATTGAGCCCTCAACTTGGGGACTTATTTCTAGTGAAGGAAGACAGGCTAAAAAAGATGGCAATGAAATGATAGAAGTTCTAAAATATGAGGAAGAACCTGAGGGATTGGAGCAAACAGAGGAAATACCTCTACTTGAGGAGAGAAGGTCAGGCAAGTGGTGAAGGGGTGTGGGCAGTCCACACACAGAGAATAGCTTAGGTCCAAACAGGAAGGCTTGCAATAGACTGGCCTATTTAAGAACATACCATTCTTTCAACATGGCTGAGCAACATGCTATGCAAGCAATGAGCTAATCAGTGACAGTGTCTATTGCTCATAGCAATGATTCCCACTTACAACTGCACATCAGAATCACATGGAAAGCTTCTAAAAAAATACTCATCCTGAGCCCCATGCCTGATCATTCAGCTCAGACTCTATGGACATTGGGATTTGACATCTATATATTTTAAAAGCTCTTCAGTGGAGCTGAGAAATATGCTAACTTGATCTTGTAGGCTATGGACAACTGAAGAATTGCGAACAAGAAAGAGCATGATTTTTTTGAAGGTTTTTTTTGTTTGTTTGTTTGTTCATCAGAGTGCAGAAGAGAGATCGTAGCGGGGCAAAACCAGATACAGAGAGACACACATGACTTTGGAAACCAAGAAGCAGGGATGAACCTGTACAGGATGAATTAGCAGGACACAAACATCAGAATTGAAGGATGAGGTGGAAGGCGTAGCCAGAGAAAACGAGAAATCCAGGAAGGCGTCTCATTTTTCTGGCTTGCCTATTTGATGACCTGGTAAGGTTAATTACTTTTAGTTCACCATAAAGGTTGTGGGATTGCCTATCATTTGGATCCATGGAGTTGAGATTCTTCTGTTCCTTTGGATTTGGAGTTTGAGATTCCCCCCACTTCAAGCTGCTCTTAAGGCGGAGCTAGACTGATTCTCAGGAGACGGATCCACTTTGCTTGAAGGGATTCGTGAGTCACAGAAATGGATAAGATTGGCCGAGGGAGTGTAGACAGCGAGGAGATGATCTTTGGGACTGACCCCTGGGAAAGGAGAAGCACCTTGTAAGGAAGATTCAGAGAGGCCCCATCCTTCCCAGGCCAGTCATTTTGTACCCTGCCGCCACATGACAACACTGAGTAATGGAAAGATGAGTTCCTCATTCTATTGTTTACTTTGTCCATGACTCCCTCACTACTCATTGACTGAAAGCCAAGCTAAGCATATAATGCTTTTTCCACCTCTGGTTTTGCATGTTTTTTTCTTTTTTCTTTTTCTTTTTTTACTCTACTATTACTATACTCTACTACTACTGAATATCTGACTGTGATATGTTGTTTTATGCCTCTGTCCTCTGCATATTTTTTAAATCTTATTTTTCCTTTTTCTTTAACCCCATCTCACCTTCCTTCTCTCTTCTTTGTTCCCTTGCCAAGCTCCCAGGAGCCATTCAAAACTCAGTTCAAATGTATCCTTCCCTCAGCTCTGATTACAAAGCTTTTTAAGCACTTTGAATACATCTTTGTGCAGAATGGCATTTCCCAGGCAAAGGCAGTAGAATATAGTGGTTAAAAGCAAGCACTCTGAAGCCAGACCTATCTGCACTGGTGTGGGTTCCCCCACTGGACAGTAAGCTCCTCTTTAGAAGAGCCCCTGCCTTCTTCTTGATAATCTTACCAGCAGGTTAGCATACTCCTGCTTACATTATAAAAGGCTTATTAACCTAAAAAATCATTTTCTTATTTCCTAATAATTTCCTAATTATTAGTTTCCTATTATTTAAAAGAAGACTCTTTTTAGAAAGATTTTGGCCAGGCAGTCGCTCATGTCTGTAATCCTAGCATTCTGGGAGGCCAAGGCAGGAGGATCACTCAAGGTCAGGAGTTCAATGACAGCCTGTGCAACATAACAAGACTCCATCACTACTAAAAAAAAAAAAAAAATAAGCTGAGTGTGCTGGCCCATGCCTGTGGTCCTAGCTACTCAAGAGACTAAGATAGGAGGATTATTTGAGCAGGAGAGTTCAAGGCTGCAGTTAGCTATGGTCAGTGTGGGCAACACTGCCCTCCACTGTGGGCAACAAAGAAAAGACCCTGTCTCAAAAATAAATAAATAAACAGATTTTAAGTGTAATATTTTCTAGGAATAATTATAAGCACAAATACAAAAACCTCAATTTTAAATGGTTTTTAATATTTATACTGGGTATTAAATTCAAATAGATAAGGCTTTCAATTCATTTTAATGGTTACCCAAACTAATGTCTTTTCTGGAAGACATTAGTAAACAAATGTGTAATTTGTCAAGAAAAAAATATTCCCTGTCTTTGGTTCCTCTATTAACTCACAGAAATTTTTGTTATCTGGCACAGCAAGTAACTTCCTCCTCAGTACCTTCAGGACCATAGTAGGTCAGTTAATTAAATTGCTGATTAAAATGAATTATACACCTCAACGGCTGAAAGCAAAAGCACTTGTCAGTGCCCTGGTGGTCGCATGAGTCAGCAGGTTTTCATCAGAGGAAATGGTGTGGTTTCTTCTGACAAGTTAGTCAAGTGTAGAGGTTAAGGGAGTCTCTGCTGGTAATTAAATTTTGATGTCTACTTTCTAAGAGATATTGGTGTTTAGATCCAGAGTGGTCTAGGTTAAAATCTGGGTTTGGCCACATTTATTCACATGACAAACTGTCTATTAAGTTCTTACTCTCAGCTGGTCCTATTTTTTTTTTCTTTTTACACAACTTGGCTTATTGCATCGTTAACTGAAGGAAAAAATGGCTCACCGATGACCAAATCTTTCTTATATTATTCACTAGCCACACGACATTGAGTAACTCATTTAACCATTTTTTTTTTTAAATACTCTTAAGGCATTTACTTATTACAATGTTCTCTGCCAAGATTTCACACTCATTTAACCTTTTGTGCCTCATTTTCCCTGTCAATAAAATGGGGATACATTGCCACATACAATTGTAGTGAAAATCAAATGAGTTAATAGGTGGAAATTCATCAGATTTCAGAAAACATTTTCCATAAAGGGTTAGCTAATAGCTCTTTCCAATTTTGTAGGTCACTTGGTCTCTTTTTTTTTTTTTTTGCACTTTTTGGCCAGGGCTGGGTTTGAACCCGCCACCTTCAGTATATGGGCCCGGTGCCCTACCCCTTTGAGTCACAGGCTCAGCTTCTCTTGGTCTCTTTTACAACTATTCAATGTTGCCGCTATAGCACAAAAGCAAGAACAGACTGACTACACAGAAATGAAAGGGTGTGATTGTGTTCCAATAAAACTTTATTAACAATAAGAGATGGCAGCCAGATATGGACCACAAGCAGCCATAGTTTACTAATCCCTAAAATATAATGCTGCAAGTGTTTTGTGATCAGGAGCATCTTCACTGTGTCATCAGATTGGTGCTTGCTTTTGCCAGTTATTTGGGGCCCTTTAAATTAAACTGTCTGCTTAAGATTTTTTGACCACCATAGGAGTGTAAATTAAAAGCAAAAATCCATGTTAGTAAGGATTTGTGGTCCAAATTCTTAAGAGAGTTGTTATTTTTGTTTCTTTCTGCCATCCTGTGCCAAGGTCAAAGCTGTTTCTTACTACCCTTTCTTCATGATGCTTTTATCACTCATTTACCCCAACACTGAAGATTTAATTCTTTGATATTCCATTTTAAGTGGAGGTTTCCTATTAGACCCCCATCGTAGGCACTGTCTCTTTCTTTATAGTACTTAAAATCATAGTGCATTTTATATTGGATGGGTTCCTGAATTTGATGAAATATCTTATTGAGGGCTCGAGAAACATCACCTCTTCTTGTTCATGATCATCTCTGCAGTAGATGATGCCTGCCAGGTCATCTTTCCCAGCTGCCTCTGCTCCAAGTGCCTTCCCAGAGACACCCTGCAGGTCAATTCATGCCCTTTTCCCCATAGGTGGCCTACAGCCAGTGACCCACAGATTGATGGGGAGCATGGGCTGAATCATGTTCACCCCAAATTCTCATGTTCAATCCCTAACCCCAGAGGCTGGGGTTTGGAGTTGGGGTCTTTAAAGAGAATAACCTAGAATGAGGCTTTTAATGTGGTCTAAATCCAGTGTGTCTGGTATCCTTATAAGAAGAGGAAATTTGGCCAAAAAAGTGGAAGTCCAGGGCAGGAGGGCACCGAGGAAAGGTCATGTGGAACACCATGGGGAGGGAGGCACCTGCCAGCTGTGACTAGAGCCCTGATAAAGATCACCTCCCCTGTGGCCTCCCCAAGAAACCAGCCCCTCCATCACCTTAATGTTGGACTTCTAGTCACATGGAACAGTGAATTTCAGTTATTTAAGCCACTCCATCTATGGTATTTTGCTATGACAGGCCAAGCTAACTGGTACATCAAAGAGGTAGACCAACCCTTGCTGGTCCTGGTCCCCCTTCCTTCTTCTTTTCTCTCTCTTTAGCACTTTTCTTCAATATATGTCATGCATCCAAATCACATCTCATGTTCTGTGTCTACAGAACTGGACTTAATGCCTAATCTTCAAAAATGTTTCTCATTCCAGAAGCCTATAAGTTTGAGAGGTAAATGATGAGGATATGTAAATCAGATTGAATTGTCATGACTACTATTGTCATTAGCAAACCGAAAGTGCTCAGTAAATGAATGATTTTTTCAGAACAATGGCTCACTCTTACATCTGTGCTGATATTCACAGCATGCCAGCACCCAGCAGTGATGGTAAATATCACATGTGCGTATACCACTGGAATAGAAGACACATTCATCCCCCGGGATCTGAGTTGGCAAAATGACTCAGATAAAACCTGGCATTCTTAAGCCCATGTGCAGAGCAGATTTTTAAAGACCCACATCGATCTAATTACGAAAAAGCAGGGAAAAATATTAATATCCTAGGCATATGCAAGAATTTCAATTATCGTTTGCAATATGTTGTGAATTTGTGTGTTGCAAAACATTGCTATTTTTATTCACCAAATTGTGATGCATGCATCTTGAGTAACTTTAATTTCTGTGGACTTCTTAAAAGTTTTCCTTTATCAGAATGCCTTATCATAAATACCTACATAGTGCGTGTCTGTGTTTGTGTGTGTGTGAGAGAGAGAGAGAGAGGAAAACACAAAGAGGAGAAGGAGTGAGAATTCAACAGATAGGTACATACATATATACATACAGAGTTGGATGTACAAACATGTTTGTGGAAAATTGTTTATATAAAATATAAAACTATGATCTATGACAAAACCATACAGTATTAGGAGACAGCAGCTCAAGAATTAAGATCGATTTGGTGCCCGTGCTCAGTGGTTAGGGCGTCAGCCACATGCACTGGGGCTGGTGGGTTTGAACCTAGCCAGGCCTGCTAAACAAAAGATAGCCTGGTGTTGTGGCAGGTGCCTGTAGTCCTAGCTACTCAGGAGGCTGAGGCAAGAGAGTGGCTTGAGCCCAAGAGTTTAACTGTGAGCTGTGGCACCACAGCATGCTACTGAGGGCAACATAGAGAAACTCTGGCTCAAAAAAAAAAAAAAAAAAATTTGTTAAGATCATTTGACTGGGAAGTAAATTATGATTAGGTCTCCACAATATGATTGAAATAGAAACTTAATTATCAAGCAATTCAATGAATTTCCAAATAATTGCTGCGATTCTCTCCCTCCACTGAGATGACTTACCCAATGTGTGGGTAAGGCAGGTGGACCATTCTAACTCTTTGGGAAATTTAGGAAACAAGAAAGAACTGTGACCTGAGATGGAGATTAACACTCCACATTTTACCTTCTTATTCTACAGGCAGGTCTATATGCATGTTTTATGTTTCCCCAAAGTCTGTCTTCAAAATAATAAAACCCACACCATGGTCAAAAAAATTGCTAAGTTCTAAAGCAGTCCTCTGTTTCCATTATGAAGCAGGAATGGGATTGTTTCATTTCCTGTGAACCCTCCCCTCCCGCCTGCCATATTTATGTGTACACTAACTGCTTACCATACTTTAGCATGGAAAATATCTGTATTTTTGATGTATGTCTAATCCCTAAAGCAAGGGCTTGTTAGAATCTCTTTTTCAAAGTTACATTCCCAAACTTTAGCTCCAACAGTTGTCATTCCAAAAGTGTGGGACACATTTCCCTAAAGTATGATAAGTAAAGAATAGGAAACATCAGTCAGTCATGCTTTTTGAGTTTGTGTAGGCCAGGGATGCAATAAACAGTTGGACCTCCATAGTTGACCACCTTCTTCATTGACGACCTTCTTAAATTGAGCTAATTTTCACAGACTAGCCACCCACCCCATGTCTGTATCACTACAATTCCTTGTGTTGGCCAGCTCCATCTGTTGACCAGTTTGTTACAGTCCCTCAGGTGGTCAACTTAAAGACATTCTGTATGCTACCACTTCCCACTCCCAAACTCATGGAAACCATCATGAACTGGTCATTTTGATCTCTCCTGATCTCACATAATCTCATAATCCTCATTACAGCACACCTGGTAGTTACTAGGAAGTGAATTTGAGGCCAGGAGTGGTGTGAACTCAAGACCAGCCTGGATAACCTCATGGCTAAAAAATAGTGAAATTAGCCTAAAATAAATAAATAAAAATGTAAATTAAACCTATTTGCTTTAAAAAGGAGAAAGAGACTATGTTAATTCAGTTGCTGAAAGGACAGTCAACATTTTTTGAAGTGGCAACATATCACATCATAGTTATTTCACCTGCGCTTAGTATATTGATTTTTCAATATAAAGAACTGCATTCTCCCCTAAATGAGCCCCATTTTCTGTGTTATCTAGAAGATGATTCATGGAAGTCAACTGTCACAGACAACTGTCTCATTCAGTGACATCTTAAATCTTCATCTTCATCAGAAGGACCAAAGTGGAGGTTATGAAATTGTCTTCAGAATAATAAAACCCACACCATGGTCAACAATTTGCTAAGTTCTAAAGCAGTCCTCTGCTTCCATTATGAAAGAAGAATGCGATTCTTTCATTTCCTGTACACCCTCTCCTCCTGCCTATTTTTTATTTTCTCTGAGAGCACATTAAACTACTGATGTTGAGAATATTGGAATTTACAAAACTCGAGTTAAGAAGGTTCTACTCTTGCAAAGTTAGTGTGGAAATGTTACACTTTCAAGAGCGAGATGAGATTTTGTTAGGAACTTGTTCACACAGCCAATTTGGAATATGGGGTGAAGGCAAATGTGCTGATGGAGATACAGAGCCAGCAAGGATAGTGCACCGCAAATTACATTTTTGAAAATTGTGTGGCATAGTATTAATAATCAGAGGGAGGTCTGATATAAAAATCTAATTGAAATGAAATTCAGTCAGGAAACTTTAGCTCCTACACTCCTAGCATGAGCTCCTGAAGGCAATGTAATTTTGAGAGGCCAGACACCTTCACAGTGTTTTTTCTTTGATATTTCCCTTCACAGATAATTGAGTCAGAATACTTTGTCACTGAGTAAGCCTCTGGTCCGGGGAACTAGGAAAAGCCACGATAAGAAAAGCATAGGTGGGGATGAGAAAAATGAATTGCATATTTGTTTAGGATTTTTTGAGGTACGGCAGAGTTCTTAGTGGAATTATGGCCTGATTGAATAAAGATTATGATTTCTCCAGAAAACAAAAAAAGGTAGAGGTTTCAGCCCTCCACATTTCAGTATGGGAGTGGTGCTTGGGCAGGAAATAGGAAAAAAGAAATTGGATTTCAGTTGGTATTAAAGCATATGAGTTTATTAAAATTGTGTGATAGTCTATTTTTCTTAGTCAGAGCTGGTCCTGGTCGTTGCTTAATTCACATAGTTTGAAGGAATACCACGTGGCTGATAAAATACCCAGAACTGGCACAAACCAAATGGTTTTTGCCCTATTTTATATTACTGCAGAACCAAGGAGCCACTGATATACTGGGGGGCTAGACATGGTTACCTCTAACTCATAACATCATGGTATTGGGATTTGGGCCTGAGGTTATAGCCAGACATCTGTCCTAGCTTCAATTTCAACCGGGCTTTGTACATGTTGCCTACAATGGGGACTAGAGAGGAGGTAAATTGTTTTCTATTAATAACTTACATTTACTCCTTTTATGCATACATCCTTATTCTGAGAATATCCACTATTTCTTTTCTTACAAAGTAGAAGTATATTTGTTATTATTTGCTACTTTTTGATCACAAACCCGAAACCAGCCTTTAGGCAGACTTACATAGCATACTTAGTATCTGTTTGAAAAAAAAAAAAAAAAGAAAGAAAAGTTCAGCCAAGTTGCCATGTTTTTTTCTGTGAATCAGTTTTAGCTGATACATTTTATGAATATAGAGCTCAGTCTTTTTGTTGTTGGAGGGGTTTATACATAGCAGGACCTGACACCTTTATCTCCCTAAATGCACACCTGACATACAAAAGGTAAATATTCAAGGAGAGTGCTGTCCCCTTAAAACTTAAATCCAAAGGTAATATAAGCTAGAAAGAAGACAGTAACATAGAATGCCTTCTTCAAAATGAGATAAGCTCTGTATCTGAAGCCTGGGCTTTGCCCTCTGAGCACAGGATGAAATGAGCCTCTGACCTATCTAACGACAAAATCTCTTCCTTTGATTTTTGAAATCAAGCGAGCTTTAAAAGAGCCTTTTATATTTAATATGTTACTGAAACTTATCCATGTAGAAACATGTTTGGTATTAGTCTGGTGCCAGCTTACTTCCAGAAGTGATGAACTGAAGTGAAAATGGACTATATTAGGAGGTAATACAGTACAGGAATTGAAAATTTGGGAGTTTCAAGCTCAATGCTGGGATTTATCTGAGGAGGAAATAGAAGTCCAGCAACCTCACATTCACTATCTATAAAATGAGAATAATCATAATAATCATCTCTTTAACAAGTGGTTAGGCATGAACACAGAAAAATCAGAACAAGCACTCATGTGATCAAAATAAATACCAGGCCCACAAGTACCACTGAGGATCTCCTAAGTAGCAGTCATCTTTATCTCATCGGATTGTGGGCACATATCATGGGACTGTAAATCTTAGCTATGTGTGATTGCTGTCCTTGGCAATGGCTCCCAATGATTTCTACATCAACCAGCTTTGGTTTGTAAGACCAATTAATACAGCAGAAGTGATGGTGCTTCATTTCTGCAGAGACATTATAAAGGCCCAGGCAGATCCCATCATGCTTGGTATCTTTCCTCTCCTTGCTCTGAGCAAAACAATATCAAATGCAGCCCTCTGGAGAGGCCCGTGTGCTAAGGAACTGAAGCCTCCCACCGACAGCCATGTGAGTTAGCTTAGGGGACAATGCCCCAGCCTGATGAAAACTCCAAATAACTGATTCCTAGCTGACAGCTGGATTGCAATCTCATAAAACACCCTAAGCCAGGACCACTCAGTGAAGCAGCTCCTGAATTCTATACCTTCCAGAAGCTGTGTGAGCTAATACATATTTATTATGTTAGGTGGCTACATTTTGGGGTAATTTATCATGCTGATAATAGGTTGCTAACTTACTATGTATCTGGATTTATGTGAAAGAGAAATAAGGAGGAAAAACATTGTAGGTCAGAAGGATGTGTCGTCTATCTTAATGCTGAAATCTCAGTAAAGGGTTTAAACAGAACCTTTTTTTGGGTGGGGGGAGATGTTGAGAAGAGACCATCACCTTCAGTTTCATAGATTGTACTACACACTGGAGTGCCCACCCAAGGGTGAGAAAGGAAAGAGGTTAAAATCCAACCTGTGCTCTGCTCTCCAAGCTGTGTGAACTGACTCAGAGTTCAGTCTACCCAGGAGAGATGCCATTTGTAACACACACAAATGTTTAATTGTCTTGCCAAGATGTCTACCCATAAGGTTTTGTCTGCTCCAAGAAGGCATTTTTTTTTTAAATGAGCACAAAGACACCATATGGGCTAGGGGTGGTTCCACAGTTGGTGGGGGCGGGGGGACTTAAACCTTATTGGAACAGATAGTTTTAGTTTCAAATCCTGCCTACCTCATTTATTTTGTGTGTGTATTCAGATACATTTTATGACTTCTTTTTTTTCCCTCTCTCTCTAGTAAAATGGAAAAGCAAAACAAAAATATCTATATAATTGGATCATGGCAAGAATCATATAAGATGATTTTTGAAAAGCATCACAATCAATGGGCTAGTACAGGGCAGATGATCAATAACATCCAGCTTTTCTATCTCCTTTGCATCTGTTTGGGTTTAGGAGGAATAAAAAAGGCTACTTATAGGAGAAATTGCAAGCTTGCCAAATGAGTCAAAACTCATACTGTTTCCTATAATAGCAATCACTAGGACAGACACCTACAGGGAAATCTCAGAGAAAGTCCTGAACTATTTACCTGTCTTAGCACAGAAATGGATTAGATGATCGGTTAGATAGATAAACAGATAACAGAAAGTACATATATAATATATGTGCAGTATATATATTATTTACTGACCACTTCCCCGCACTGACCCATCCTTTAGGTTTACCTAATTTTCATAGACCAGACATGTACCACATACAGGTATCAGTACAGTAGGCCTAGTTTCTTATATTGACCACCTCCATATGTTGACCAGTCTGTTCCAGTCCTTTTAGCAGTCAACTTACATGGGTGCCACTGTATATGAGGTACTAAACCATCTCTCTGTACTCACTGTCAAAGCCGCTGTGTGTCAGTGTACCTGTGTTTTAACATCTGCAGAACAAACAAACCTCTTTAGATCCCCCTGGGAAATTACAAGCACTAGCTCTTTAATCTCCTCTCCTCAGAGATCTATGCCTGGGCCCCAGTGGGCCTCTCCTCTAAGCTCAACAACTCCAGCTCCAGAAGTCTGTCTGTCCGTTCTACAGGGCTCCTCCCCCATGCCTCTAAGTTCTCATAATTCCAACCCTTCCTCTTTGTTTCCCCGGTCCTAGGAGTGTCAGCTTCTTCCTACAGTTCTCATCTCTGTGACATTTTATTTCCCTTTTTGTTTCTGGGGGATTTTTTAGGTCCAAAAAACTTTATTGTGAAAAGGCCAGGAGTTCTAGAGAACCGCAAGAGGAGTCCCTCTAATCTGTTCTGTCCTTCCCCTTCCAAAACCACAGTTTTATCAAAAAGTTCAAAGCAAAAACCATGTTAATCCTTATCTTAAATGACAATAATTAACCCTTATCTTAAACAGAAATAATCAGCCATAACCCATGATCCATGATAAATAGTAATCAACTTAATCCATGACCCAAAACAACATTTCTAATTCAAAAGTTAATCTCCTAAATCAATTGCCCTAAACTACTCAAGATACACAGTTTTAGGTTAAAGCCACATTTACAAAACAACATGGAGGGAAGACAAAATGTCAAGGTCATGTGGGACCTGAACCGGCCAGACCAGCTCTGTCATCTCAGCCCTAGCCTGACTGACTCCATCCTGTTCTTACTACATGTGTTCTCATGCCCCACTCTTATTACTACATTTCACATCTATAAAATAGATTTAAATGGAAATAATTACTATGATTTATTACAATTGTCAGGGATCGAACTTATTTGGGCAAGGGAGAGGTTTAAAGTTACACTGGGAACAAAGTGCACCACAATTAGCTTCCCTTTCTGCCTTTTCAGTTACCAAGTGAACACCTTCACACAGTTAGCAATTCTTTCTATCATAGTGTCTCCTTAACATAACTACAAGTGGTTTGTGTCTCTTCCGTGGAACTGGACTGTCAGGATGATTACCTAAGGGGCAACTCTAACCTCACAAGGGACAATGGGAGGAAAGTATTGGATATTTAAAGCCAGAATATTTGCAGTTGAATTAAAAGTGTTTTTGTTAATTGAGAGGATGACTCGATTGATTGAAGATGGAAGAACTAGATTGTTCTTCAGTATCATAACAATATTATGGGTGTTTTTCAACTCTCCACTTTAAAACAGTTAAACAAATAACAGCATAATCACTGGAGGTTTAAAGTTTTCAATGACTTATTCATGTGTCTCTCCATTTATTTTGGCTGCGTTCACCAATTCTATTACTTTCAGATTCACAGAAGGAAAATCTCCGATGGGCCAGAAAAAAAAAAAAAAATAGAAAAAGAGATATTATTTTCAACTTACACTCCTGTAGCCAAAATACTAAATGTTTCTATTTTTATTTTCCAAGGACATTCAGTCCTACCAGCTGAACAGTGTGTTAGCCCTATTCCACTTCACTTGTTTAAACAAGTAGACTATATCCTAACTACTGCCATCTTAATTCCTTTTCTCAGTTCAACAAGCACCGAAAAGGCTTCATCTGAGAAGAAATGTGCTACAGAAAAAGGGAAGAAGAAGTCCTGTTGAAACCTTTCTTAAAAACTCTTCTTGCATGAAGAAACTGTTTGGATAGACCACTCAAGTTTGAGGTTATGACGCCTTGAGTGTCAATATACGGTAAGTCAAAGGATCTAGTGACGATGATGTTTTGTTAAAAATATCTGTGAGTGCATTCGAACACTGCATATTCTTTGCACGTATCTAGTGATGAACCAAGGAGGAAAAATGAGTTTCACTGGCAAGAAGTACCGACTTGTAGGAATTTTGATTAGGAGTTACTATAGTAGGCAGGAAACAACTTTTAAAACTGGTAACATTATGTTCAAGGATTAAATGGTGGTGTTTAAAAACATTTTTTTTTAGCAGAAATACACTTTCTTCAAGTGAAATTTTATGTGCTATCAAAATATAGGTAATCAAAAATAAAGACTACTATAGTAGTTGAAGCTCGTTCCCAAAAGCTTGCTACTTGGAACCACCCTCCCTTACCTTTTTCCTGCCTTTATCCACCCTTAATCTTGTATTAAACAGAGTCCCAGCAGGGAAATATGACATACTCAAATTTGGTAGTGTGAGTATAATTTAATGCAGAATTTATAATAGCAGAGATAAGATACAAGGAAATTCAAAAGTAGCATGGTATTCTGTGGAGAATAATAGAAACCACAAAATAGATTGCCTTATTTTTAATATTTTTCAACCCAAATGTTCTTTTTAGTACCATTTGGCAACATCCTCCCATTAAAAGTGTTATGGCTGTTACTTTCCCTTGAATCTCCAAGTACTTGTGACTACTGTAGAAAATGTGATGCTTGTGATTTCCATGGTTGTATCACAAAAGATGAGCAAATTTATATGCCTGCTTTTCTCTGGGAAGCTTGTTTTTTCACCCCAACCACAGTACTGTAAAGAAGTGTAAGCACCCATGGAGAAGACTTGTGAAGAAGGACCTAGGCCCCTTGGCCCTCAGTCCAGTCTGAGCTCCAAGTTTACAAGTTTCTTTCTTTCTTTCTTTCTTTCTTTCTTTCTTTCTTTCTTTCTTTCTTTCTTTCTTTCTTTCTTTCCTTCCTCCCTCCCTCCCTCCCTCCCTCCCTCCCTCTCTTTTTCTTCCTTTCTTGACAGAGTCTCATTCTGTTGCCCTAGGTAGAGTATTGCGTCCTCATCATAGCTCACAGCAACTTCAGAGTTTGGGGCTCAAGAGATCCTCTTGCCTCGGCCTCTCAAATAGCTGGGATTACAGGCATTGGCCACAATTCCTGGCTAGTTTTTCTAAGTAGAGACGGGGTCTGGTTCTTGCTCAGGCTAGTCTCAAATTCCTGAGCTCAAGCAATTCATCTGCCTTGGCCTCCCAGAGTGCTAAGATTATACATTAATCAGGAGCCACCACGCCTGGCCTGTTATTGTCATTTTCCAAAGTTAATAAACAAATGCATAATAAACTTCGGTAGAATCAATAGATTAAGTTTATGACTCAGCTTCAAATGCAAACAGGCCTGGGAGAGTGAGGGTGCATTAAAATTTAGGCCATCAGTCCTTTTCTAGATAATATGAATACATTTTAAAGACTTTGTTAAAGCAGGCTTTGAAGGTAGTGCTTTGTGGAAAATGGAAGGGGAGGTAAAGGTGAAAAGATACAGTAAAATCATGAGCAGGGGACTAATAGAGGTAAGTTTTTCTGAGTTGTACGAAAGATCTTTGAATGCTCCAGTTCCGCTGAGAACAGGACTTCTGTTTAAAGACCGTGTCGTGGATTAACAGCAGCCGGTCCTGCTGCCTGGTTCTTGTGGGCTTTGTTTGCCTACATCCTACT
This sequence comes from Perodicticus potto, assembly GCA_963574655.1. Lineage (NCBI taxonomy): Eukaryota > Metazoa > Chordata > Mammalia > Primates > Lorisidae > Perodicticus > Perodicticus potto. The sequence continues at coordinate 11,079 of CAUYRH010075379.1, read as the reverse complement.
TGGTCCTCTCAGCTGCTCAGCCAGGTTCTCCAGGGTCTTTTGATATTATCCAAGAAAGGCCAAACACCCAGATCTAACAAAAATAATTAAGTCAACATATTGAACTCAGACCCAGTGCTTAAGAATGGTGTCTCTGCCTGTGGTGTCTCCTTCACTTTACACTTAGGACTAAATGTGGAACCCCATTTCCTATGCCTAGTTCAATTTCATGTGAATTTCCTAGGCCTCACTTCCATGAATGGACTGTGTATATTCATTGATACATTCATTCACTTTTCCCCAGAGGAAGGGACTGTGTTCATTCGTTTCCTGGCCAAGGAACCCATACACCTACATATACCCCAAGACTAAAAGCCTAAAGGGGGAGACGGGGAAAGACCGGGAGAGAAACGGAGAGAGCTCTTCTCTCCCCACTTGAATTCTCTCTCTCTACCAGGAGCTTTAGTGTTTTCTGTATTCTTTTCTGTAAATAAATTCTGTCTTACCACTGGAAAAAAAAAAAAAGAAAGAAAATGCCATGAAGGCTATGTTAAATAGTTTGATGAAAACATTTCAGATTGTATATGAAACCAGCACATTGTACCCCTTGATTGCACTAATGTACGCAGCTGTGATTTAATAAAAAAATAAAAAAAATTGAACTGAATTTTGCATTTTACTGCCATGTCTCTACTGAATTAATTTAAGAATATTCTAAAATAATGATTACTCATTATCACTGTCTCCCTGGGAACGGGAGCCAAGGTTAAGCCTACCTGATGCAGTGGCAGAGAGGTGCCATCACCACTCCCACAGAGCAAATGCTCCAAAGGAGTTGTTTCTTCTTTTTAGACAAAAGTCTCACTAACTCTAGCAAGCGATACTTGATCCTCCCTCAGCTCCTGAGTAGCTGGGACGACAGGTGCCTGGCACAAGACCCGGCTCATTTTTCTGTTTTTAGTAGAGAGGGGGTCTCACTCTTGCTCAGGCTGGTCTCAAACTCCTGAGCAAAAGCAATCCATCCCTTTGGCCTCCCAGAGTGCTAGGATTACAGGCGTGAGCCACCACGCCCAGCCCTTATCTCCTTTTCTATGTGACAACAGCAGCCTTCACCCAAGACTTGCTTTTCTTGGTTTTTGTCTGTTTTATTCACACAGAAGGCCCTCACACACGTTAATGTAATATATAAATCCATCCCAAAAGGTGCATAATTGTAAACAGCCAATCATACCATAAAATACATCATATGGAGACCTAAACAGCCACCAGAAGGAAAGAAATCGCTAATGTTGCCATTAGACTGCATCCAGACCGGCTGGAACGTAAGTCTATATATCTAATGGCACAGCTTCACAAGTGCAATCAAGAGGGCGCCTGCCAGGGGGACTGAAAAGAGATCCTAGGTGCAGCCTGGAGTCCTCCCATATTTATTTCTGCACACTTGATATGCACCTCTCCCTTGTCAACCTGGTACAACATGTTTATTTAAGAGATAATGTTGCCGTGGAGGAGTGCGCAAGGCAATAAACAGCATTTGCAGGCAATTAAATGCAGAAGTGAAATTGAGCTGCTGGTCAGCGGAGCCAGCCATTCATCGTGAGTTTGTTCCAGTGTCACAAATGTTATTCCTGTTTCACAACAGGACAGGAATCTATGATTGGGCCACAAATCTCCACAGGCTGGAGACAGACCGCAAGTGATTAAAGCAGCTCTCAGCATGCAGGGCATGTAGACAAAAGAGCCTTGAAATTTCTGGACTGCTGACCTCATTTATTTTTTTTAAATGAGGCTTTGCACCTAGTAGGTGTTCAATAAACTGTGGCTCACTTGATTTTATAGGGCAAAATGAAGGAAGTCTCAACTGTACAATAAAAAGTTGATAGGTTCTTTATGCAAATATACCCTTTCTAACTCATCTCTAAGAATTCTAGGTTTTGTTTTTTTTTGAGACAGAGCCTCAAGCTGTCACCCCAGACAGAGTGCCGTGGCATCACAGCTCACAGCTCCAATTCCTGGGCTCAAGCGAGTCTCTTGCCTCCACCTCCCAAGTAGCTGGGACCACAGGCACCCGCCACAACACCCGTCCATTTTTTGGTTGCAGCTGTCATTATTGTTTGGCAGCCCCGGCTGGATTCGAACCCGCAAGCTCAGGTGTACGTGGCTGGTGCCTTAGCCCATTGAGCCACAGTCGCCAAGCCAGAATTCTAGTTTTAAAAAGCTATGATGCTTGGCCCAGCACAGTGGCTCATGCCTGTAATCCAAGCACTCTGGGAAGCTGAGGTGGGTGGATTGCCCTGAGCTCACAGGTTCAAGACCAGCCTAAGCAAGAGCAAGACCCCATCTCTAAAAAATAGCCAGGCATTGTGGTAGGCACCTATAGTCCCAGCTACTCAAGAGGCTGAGGCAAAAGAATTGCTTGAACCCAAAAGCTGGAGGTTGCTGTGAGCTATGATGCCACAGCACTCTACCAAAGATGACGAAATGAGTCTCTGTCTCAATTTAAAAAAAAAAAAGCTATGATACCTTCCATTAAGAGTCAGACTTTTCTCTATGAACAAGAAAGGAGGGCTTGATTCCCTTATTTCTGACATAAACCTGTTTCTTAATTCTTTTTTTAATTTTTTTTTTTTTTTTGAAAAAAATTTGAGGCTGGGCGCCTGTAGCTCAGTGGTTAGGGCACTGGCCACATGCTCTGGGGCTGATGGGTTCTAATTCAGCCCAGGCCTGCTAAAAAAACAAACAAACAAACAAAACTAGCTGGGCACCTGTAGTCCCAGCTACTTGGGAGGCTGAGGCAAGAGGATCGCTTGAGCCTAAGAGTTTGAGGTTGCTGTGAGCTGTGATGCCACAGCACTCTACCCAGGGTGAAAAAGTGAGACACTGTCTCACAAAAAAAAAAGAAAGAAAGAAAGAAAGAAAGAAAGAAAGAAAAAGAAAAAAATTTGAATCCTTCCTTCTTGATTCTGATATAGATCAGAAAAGAATTATCCCACAGCATACAAAATCAACATACAAAAGTCAAACCAATAGCAAACTATCTCAAAAAGTAATCAAGAAGACAATCCCATTTATGATAGCTACAAAAAATAATACTTCAGAATAAATTTATCAAGGAGGTAAAGGATAATAACTACACTGGAAATTATAAAACACTGCTGAATACTCAGGCAGCTAAGAGGCAGGAGAATCACCTAAGCCCAGGAGTTCAAGGTTACAGTGACTATGAGCATTGTACTACTATAATCCCACTGCAGCCGGAGCAATAGCATGACATCTTGTGAAGACATTAATAAATGGAAAGACATTCCATGTTCATGGATTGGAATAGTCTTAAAATGTCATAATACCCATATCTGTATCAGAATCAAGAAAGAAAAAAAGATTTTTGTATCCCAAATCAAGTATTTTGTGTTCTAGTAAGGTAACTTATAAAAAGATGGCTCCATCTGGCAAAGTTAGGAGGAAAGTCAGGTCTCAACAACAGAATCAAGAAAGTAGATGAAGGAGACTCGGCCTCAGATTCCAGCCCTCAAGTCTGAGCTAGTTTCAAACCAAGGGAACTAGTCAGGAGACCATAGCTCAGGAGCTCTCCAGATGCCGCTGTGGGGCATCTTCCACAAAGAACCCAGAAAAAGTCAGCTAGAAACCAACGAAGAGTCCCTACCCTGCCTGCCCTGGGAGGCTGTTGCCAGGGAAGACAAGGCACTGTCCAAAGAGCAGAGTCAGAGTGCCTTCCATCCGGATCCCTGTTCCCGATGCCTCTGCCATAAAGACGGCCCTGCTTAAAAAGTGAGCTTAGCTCCTCTCCCTTCAGTACTTCAGTACTTCCATGAGTATCATTTGTAGGTTGTTACTATTTAATGAATACTTCTTTACAACATCTATATATTAATGAACACATTTAGTGCCATTATTATCTTTATCTATACATTATGTTTTCTATTTCCTACAGGGATCAAATTCTTCCCCAATGATACAAAAATCTTTCCATATACATTCATCCTTGCTCCATATTCAATGCATCAATCTTTTAACTTTTAAGAATTAAAATGTGCATTGCTTATATCCTAGCTTGTTACTAAGGGGATCTAAGGTAGCTAATTAAAATACATATGAATAAATGGTGAAGACTTAAAAAAATTTTTTTAAAAGCAGGGTTAAGTTTCAAAAATGGTAACAGAAATTCACTGCAGTTAATATCAGCATAGCACTTCCTGGTTTGCACGTAAATCCCCCCATAAACTGATCATCTCACTTCAGTTATCACACTGCTTATGTATTCATGCAAGTTCAATGAAGATGGTACCATACACACTTTACAGATAAGAAAACGGAGATTCATCGCTTCTCAGCCTTTTGGTTAAGATCAAGTGAAGAAAATGGAGATTCAATGAGTATTTTGCTCAAGATTACCAAGTTAAGGCTAAGCATGGTGGCTCACACCTGTAATCCTAGCACTCTGGGAGGCCAAGGCAGGTGGATTGCTTGAGCTCAGGAGTTCAAGACCAGCCTGAGAAAAAGTAAGATCCTATCTCTACTAAAAATAGAAAAAACTAGCCAGTTGTTCCAGCTACTTGGGAGGCTGAACCAAGGTCATACTTTGAGCCCAAAAGTTTGAGGTTGTTGTGAGCTACAGTGTCACCTCACTCTACCCAGGGCAACAGAGTGGAGACTCTGTCTGAAAAAAAAAAAGAGATTATAGAGTTAATTCCAAGTTAAAATTGAATATGGATCTTCTAGTGCCAGAACCCAGGTTCCTTAAAAGCACACCCTATGGTTCCCCTAAACCAATGCTCCTCATCACTAACCAGCCACAGTGCTGGAGACCTCAGTTTTCTCTAAAGCAAAATGAAAGTGGACTAGGACTCTTTAAAATCCACTTCAGCTCTGCTTGTCACTGTACTGACTTTCATCTGTCATTTTGCAAATATGTTTGCAGGGAGAATGGGGATGGAAGACCCCATTGTTGGCAAAGGAAAGCACCCCCAGAAAGAGGAAAATTAAAAAGTAAGCTGAGTAAGTCAGAACAAAGAAAAATCAGCTAGTTTACATTTAAGCTAGCCATTGCTAGCAAGCTTCCTGCCTTGTCTGAAATTCTAGCCTGTTGGGGATACAGCTTAAAAACACCCCTGCTGGGTCTGTGAGCACTCTGAGGAAAAATGATCATAGAAGAGGCTATGACAAGAAAGATAATGTATATTGACTGGGTTGTCTCCTGCCTAGTAAACAGGCAAAACAGATAACCATCATGGGGATTTGCATTTGCCTGGGCCGGGTATCAAAGGAGTAGCGTGAACCCTGAGATACGGGCTTAGACGAGCTTATATCCCTTATCGCAGAGGAAGATCCTCTGTGGTGGTTATGGGAGGAAAATTCCTCCCTCCCACCAGTTCCCCAGAGATTAATGCTGGTGGCATTTTACTCCACAGGGAACTAGTGGCTTAACACCTCCCTAGAAATCTGTGTGTGTGATCTCAAGCGGGAGGCTCTCCCAGTACAAGGCTCAGATTTCAGATTTCTCAAGACTACCCTTAAGGTAAATAATAACAATAGAAGCTGATATGCTCAGTCAGAGAAACTGCTGGAGTCTTTGTTCCCTCCCTCCTCTTACTTTCTGGGTAAATATACTTCAGTAACAGCAGAGTGGAGCAAAAACTCAGGGCCATTTGCCAGAATTCCACAAACAGGCAATAGACCCCTGAGCTCCCACCTTAAATTCTACTCTGTGTCTCCTGTCTCTTTCTTTACCACGGTTTCTAACTCTATATTTCTCCAGTCAGTCACTGCCAGTTCCACAGGTATTAGCAGACCCTGCCCCAGGGGCGGATCCCAACAATGTTGGTTCCTGCACCTTTCATGTAAAAGTTTATTTCCAGTAGAACTAATTTTAGCAGGCATGACTAAAAAACTGTAAGTCAAGCTTTTGCTTGTATTTTGTTATAAGATTGATCCACAGTCTCATAAAATGTCAGCAAGGACAGGGAGACGATATGGTGGAGCGCCCTCATCCAAATTTTTAGGATCTTATTTTTAGTGCTATGCACATATTGCAGACATGCCAAGACTGCATGTTTTAGGAAAACGTCAGGGCTCTATTCTCATCCATGCATCAGCACTGTTTTAGAATTCTCTGAGTATTTCTGACATCCACAAGTGATGACAGAAAATCAGAATAGAGTTAGACGAAGATCCCCAATGGAAAGAAAGTACTTGCATAGACATTCCAAGCCCTAAGGAACTAAAGACAGCCTCAGTATTAGTACTTAATTGATCCTGTAAAGTGCACCTGCAGAGACTTCCACACATTTCTCAGAGGTGGCAGCTCACAGAGGGATCCCAGGAAGTGGTTTCCAAAGCCCTGAGTTTCTTGAAAACCCAGTGATAATCAAGATAGTGTTGAAACACACACTTTGGAGTCAACCAGAAACGGATTCAAACCCTGGCTCTCCTCCCAATTGGTGGTTGTGTGATATTGGATAAGTTGTTCTCTGAGGCTCAAGGTACTCACCTATAAAAAGGACAATACCAGGTTCTTCCTAAGGCATTAACTGCTCAATCTATAATAGTTATCATTACTGATGCTCTTATTTACTAAGAAAGGGAATCAACCACAGTAGGAAAAACCTATTGCTGCAAAATAATTTGTTATATGAGAATCACTGACTGTGACTGGGTAGGAAATAAGAAGGCTTTAGGCCCAGGCCTTCATCATTAAATGATGCCTCAGTGTCTCTCCTAGGCTCGAACCAGTGACGCCTCACTAGCAAGTCCCAGGGAAGATGCTAAGCATCAAAACTACACATCCCTCATGGGACTGAGAAAGTTTACCCCAATTTTTTCCTCTTATCCTGACTAATAGGTAGACACTACCCAAGTCAAGCTTCTTCTCAACAGAACTTGTCCTCGGGGAAATCTCTCTTGGGACCCAGGAGCTGAGACAGCTCTCTGAGACCAGGCAAAGGTACGTTCCACAGAGCCTGTTGCCCTGGGCTGATCCTCAGATGGTGTCCCTTTGATAAGGGACATCCAAGGAAATCTAAGACCTGTCATACCTTTCCCAGGTTTTCCAGGCACAGAGCAAGAATAAACAGTAATACGTCAGGCATCATCTACCATTTGAAAGATTCTGACAAAGTGGGAGGGTCAATTAATTTAGCAGATTTCTGACTGTGCTATAAAGTTGGTGTTAAGCTGGTCGTCTTTCTTCCAGAAAAACTTTTTTCTCATTTTTCATCACCTAGACCAACAGGTTCACAGACCCTTCCATCCTCTTTATCCTCAAAGCTCAGGAGCAGCCAAAACCTCCAAATAGCAGAGCCTGGTTCCTGGGAATCTGCAGAATGAGGCTTAAACTGTAAGATATTGCTACCAGCAAGGTGGAGAATCTCCAATAGATATCAACCTAAATTCTTCCCCAAAGCATAAATAAAATCCACAGGCCTAAAGAGGTCCAGCTTGAAACTCCATAAATTATTGTGTTTCCTTTACATGCCTATTACCTCTTGATTCTATTTTTTAATCCTTTTTATTTTTTGTAGAAACTGTGTCTCATTATGTCGCCCAGGTTGGTCTTGAAGTCCTGGCCTCAAGCTCTCACTTCAGCATCCCCATACTGGGAATACAGGACAATCCACCAGCCACCTCCCAACTCTAATCCCAATGTACTTTAGGCTCCCTTCAAAAACATCTGATTCCAAAAATAAAACATTAAACACTGAGGAAAATTTGTAACTTGGGGTTAAAACTGACATTTTAATAAATCCAAGAAGTCAGATACCTGAAGGTAGCAAGAGAATCCAAACAATGGCTAACTTGAACATCAACTTCCCACACCCCCAAAAGCAGAGGCAAAATGGAATGCGTTTGCTCAAAGGAAAACTTCTATTCATGTACACAGCTTTGACTCAATAATTAAAAAAAAAGTGAACTTCAGAAAGTCGAAGACTTCTAAAAAGCATCAAACTCACACAATCAGAGTAGACTGGTGGTTTCCAGGGCTGGGGACTGGGAGGCAGAGGGAGATGTTGGTCAGAGGGTACAAACTTTCAGCTATAAGATGAGCAAATTCTGGGAATCTGATGTACATCATGTGACTGTAGTTAATAAAATAACATAACATGTTTCTCTTGAAACACACTAAGAGACTAGATCTTAAGCCTTATCACCACACACACAAAAATGGTACCATGTGAGTTGATAAACGTATTTGTTAATTAGCTTGACTGTGGTATTCACTGCACAAGGTATACATGTATCAAATCATGAGGTTGTACACCCTAAATATATATCATTTTTATAAATTATACATCAATAAAGCTGGGAAAAAAGAAAGGTCAAACACCAGCACTAAGTTCTCAAATATAGGTATGTATTGCATTGTCTTGGAGTGAAATCTCAGCTGAGAATGCCTGAGCACAGTAAATGCATCCCAAATAAGAACAGTTCTCCTGAAACCTTAACATCTTTGGGTCTGAAGGGAGTTGGGAGGCGTTGACTTTAACCTCTCAGGAATACACAGTCCCACCACGTGGGTACACGTGGTAATGTAGCCTCCAAGTAATTCCGGTTCCTTGAATCTGCTGCAGGTATACTGGCGTGATGGATACAACTGAGAAAGCAGAATAGCGCTAGACAAATGCTCTTTCTCTGCTAAAGCAAAATGCTTTGAGCTCCTCCCTCTGGGCCTCGGTCCTCCGCCCGCACGCGAGGAGCCTGTTGGTGTGGACTGACCATAGTCTGAGAATTCTCTGCTCTGATCCCATCCCAGCTTTCTATTCTTTGAAAACTCTAAGAATAATGTCCCTGCATCAGTTTTTACTAGAGCCAATCACCTGTCATTTCTGGAACAGGGATCGTACCCAAATTGCCCTTAGCCCCCAAAATCATGAAAAACAGGAACCAGTGGATAAAAGCTCATGAACTCCAGGAGCAGAACAGACACATCACAGGTATTGACTGGGCTCCCAAAAGCAACTGCATCTCTCTTGCGGGGCAGACCGCAGTGCCTATGTCTGGAGTCAGAATGATGGTGTCTGGAAGCCAACCCTGGCAATCCTGAGAATTAATCGTGCAGCCACTTTTGTGACGTGGTCCCCCTTAGAAAACAAATTTGCTGTGGGAAGTGGAGCACGACTCATTTCTGTTAGTTACTTCGAGTCTGAAAAAGACTGGTGGGTAAGTAAACACATTAAAAAGCCAATTCGCTCCACAGTCCTCAGCTTAGATCGGCATCCCAACAATGTTCTGCTGGCAGCAGGATCATGTGACTTCAAATGCAGTGTGTTTTCTGCCTATATTAAAGAAGTGGATGAAAAGCCATCCAGTACACCCCCCAGGCAGCAAGATCCCTTTTGGTCAGCTGATGTCAGAGTTTGGGGGCAGTGGCACAGCAGGCTGGGCCCATGGGGTCAGCTTCTCCACCGGTGGGAGCCGCCTGGCCTGGGTCAGTCATGACAGCACCGTGTCTGCTGCTGATGCTTCAAAAAGTGTACAGGTGTCAACTCTGAAAACAGACTTCCTACCACTCCTGAGTGTGTCATTTGTCTCGGAGAATAGCGCTGTGGCTGCTGGCCATGACTGCTGCCCAGTGCTCTTTAACTACAATGACCGCAGCTGCTTGTCCAAGTTAGACGTTCCAAAACAGCATCCAGCACATGTCTGCCATGGAACATCTCCACAACGTGGACAAGAGGCCAAGACCGAGGACCGAAATACAGCCCTGGAGACGCTGCACCAGAATAGCATCACTCAACTGTCTATTTATGAGGTAGACAAGCAAGATTGTCACAAATTTTGCACTACTAGCCTTGATGGAGCCATGACAATTTGGGATTGCAAGACCTTAGAACCTTTGTCCAGGGCCTCTGGATAACGTGAAGCTGAGTGAGCCTCTGCCATCCAGCATGACAAACAGTGGCTGACCACAGCTCTGCCACTGGATGGTGAGGAAAGCCAGCACCAAGGAAACACTAAAAAAACATATCATGCAAATATTGTGTGGTTTTGTTTGAGTATAAAATTGGTGAAAATGGGTTTTTTAAAGCAGCAGTGATTTTTTGAGGGGGCGGGGTCTATTTCATTCCATTCTTGACCAAAGCTTCTCTGTAAGTAGTTTATTATGGAGAATTGTCACACTAACTTAAAGGAAAGGGTGAGGGAGATATGTAAATCTGTCCAGTAGAAAATTAAATTAAAATACTGCATATGGTTTTGGGGGAAAAAAAAACAACATCTCTGACATTCACTGCTAGGCTCTCATCTATACACCCTAACTTCTCCGTTATTTCTTATACTCTTCCTAAGTTTTCTTTATGCAAAAACTAGGTTGTCAAAGATGGGACAAAACTCAGGCTGTCATAGTAATTATTAAAAAAAAAAAAAAAAGTCCTAGTAAGTTAGAAATGTATCCTAAAGTACATAAAGCATTTACAAATGAAATTACACATTGGAATTTGCCTTAGAAAATATGCCTCTAGGCTCGGCGCCTGTGGCTCAACGGGCTAAGGCGCCAGCCACATACACCTGAGCTGGAGGGTTCGAATCCAGCCCAGGCCCGCCAAACAACAATGATGGCTGCAACCAAAAAATGGTCGGGCGTTGTGGCAGGTGCCTGTAATCCCAGCTACTTGGGAGGCAGAGGCAGGAGACTCGCTTGAGCCCAGGAATTGAAGGTTGCTGTGAGCTGTGATGCCACAGCACTCTATCCAGGGTGACAGCTTGAGGCTCTGCCTCAAAAAAAAAAAAAGAAAAGAAAAAGAAAATATGCCTCTAGCAAAAAGAAATGAGAAGGAAGGCAAGTAAAAAGAGATTCTCAAAATGTTATGAATGAATCTCAGTGATAGATCCATGGGGGTTCATTACATGATTCTATTTTGGAGGTCTTTTGAAAATACTCCATGAAGAGAAAATTTCTTTTGGACACTGGAGCAACGTTTTCTGTACTTCTCTCTAATCCTGGTCTTTTATCTCCCAAATCCATAACTATACAGGGAGTGTCTGGACAGCCGGTTACCAAATTTTTCTCCCAGCCTCTAAGCTGCAATTGGGATGACTTGCTGTTCTCTCATGCCTCCCTAATCATCCCTGAAAGTCCTGCTCCCC
>CAUYRH010075378.1:0-33617 GCA_963574655.1 Perodicticus potto | reverse complement strand
AGCTATAAATTAGCTTCATAGTAGGGCTGAGTACAGTGGATACTTTTTCTTCCATTCTTGAGATACTTTGCTAAGAAGAATATGTTCCAGCTTCATCCATGTAAACATGAAAGAGGTAAAGTCTCCATCTTTCTTTAAGGCTGCATAATAGTCCATGGTATACATGTACCACAATTTATTAATCCATTCATGGGCCGATGGGCACTTGTGCTTCTTCAACGACTTAGCAATTATGAATTGGGCTGCAATAAATATTCTGGTACAGATATCTTTATTATGATGTAATTTTTGGTCATTTGGATATATAGCTAGTAAAGGAATTGAGGAATCGATAGTGATTGAAACAGCATGGTACTGGCACAAAAACAGAGAGATAAATGTATGGAACAGAATAGAGAACCAAGAGATGAACCCAGCTACTTACCGCTATTTGATCTTTGACAAGCCAATTAAAAACATTCAGTGGGGAAAAGATTCCCTATTTTGCTACTGAATCTTAAATGTCATTGAAGGTTTGGAATTGAGCTGAGATGCTTCTGGAAGATACAGATGTATAACATCTAACTATTGATTTATATTTCTAAGAGTTGAGAAATACATGTGTATTTTTTATAAAGCATCCAGTAATCCTAATATGCTTCCTACATTAAGAATTTTTTAACCTTCTAATTTGTAATTTATAAATACCAGTAAAAAAATCCCAATTTTAAAAGATTTATCCAGTGTTGAAGAGCTAGTGAGAAGTATAACTAAAATCAAAAGTATTTCACTCCCTGTTTTCCCGCAAGGCAAAGGATAGGTACAGCGATTTCCAATCAAAACCATGTTAACAGGCTATCAGGAGAGTGGGGACCAGCTTTTTTCCAATATATGGATCCTTCCAGGCAGTACTGTTAATGTTAAAAGCTAACAGTGATATGTAATTATTTAATTCATTATTCTATGACTTTGCTATGGTTGTCATTACCAAGTGCTACACACTGGTGACTTGGAAATCATTGCTTCTTTGTTCTGGGGGCTAGAAATCAAAGATCAAAGGGTTAGCCATGTGGTTATCTTCTGATAACTGTGAGAATTTCTTTTATGCCTGTCTTGTTGCTTGGGATGGTTTTCTTTGGTATGTGGTTTCTGCTTTCATGTTTACATGGCATTCTCCCTGTGTTCACGCCTGTGTCTGAGTCCAAATTTTTGCTGTTTTTAAGAGCACTGTTCATGTTGGACTGGAGCCAAACTTGTAACCTCATTTAGCTTGATTAATGACCATTTGTCTAGAGATATATTCTGTGATACTAGGGAATGAGCTGTAGCATTTTTTTATTGGAGGGAGACACAATTTAATCCATAACAATCGTCTATAGTCTATGGGAGAAGCAGCAGCTTAGCAGACCCAGAAACTCTCTCCTAAACACAGGCTCATCCACTATAGAAAGCTCAGATTCTTTATTCTCATGACCTCATCATTTCTCTGGAGCACAAGATCCTTCCACCCTTCACCTTAGGTCTTCCCCAAAACAGAGACTGTTGGAGTGCCATGGGCTCCCCTCTAACAGCTTTTTCATTACTGCAATAAGGCATCTCTTAACAATGGAGATGCACTCTGAGAAAATCATCATTGGATGCCTTTGTCATTGTGCAAGCATCACAATCACAGAATGTACTTACACTAAATCTAGTATATCCTGTTGTTCCTAAGCTACAAATCTGTATGACATGTTACTGTGCTGAATACTGTGGGTGATTGTAAGACGATGTCAGTGTTTCCATATCTAAACATAGAAGAGGTACGTGAAAAATATGGTATGGTAATTGTACTGGATCATTGAATACACAGCCTCTCATTGACTGAAAAATCTTTATGCTATACATGACTGTACATGTATTAATATTTTGACTCAATCATCCGATTCTTTCATTGTAATTTTTACTGTGTATATTTAATGTATACAATATGACATTATGGAATACATTTCGATAGTAAAAAGGTCACTATAGTGAAGCAAATTAAGATTTCCATCATCTCACATAATTGACCAATTCTTTGTTTTTTGGAAAAACAGCTAAAATATACTCATTTAACATGATTCTAAACATACAATACTGGCTCAGTGCCCATAGCACAGTGGTTATGGCACCAGCCAAATGCATTGAGGCTGGCAGGTTAGAGCTCCATCCCAGCTAAACAATAATGACACCTGCAACAAGAAAATAACCAGGTGTTGTGGCAGGCGCCTCTAGTCCCAGCTACTTGTGAAGCTGAGACTTGCTTAAGCCCAAGAACTTGAGGTTGCTGTGAGCTTTGATACCACAGCACTCTACCAAATGTGACATAGTGAGACTCTGTCTCAAAAAGAAAAAAAGAAAGAAAAGAAAAGAAAAGAAATGTACAGTACAATTTTATTTCCCATAGTCTTCATTTTGTCCATTAGATCTCTAGACTTGTTCATTTTGCCTATCTGTTTTGTATTCTCTGATCTCTATCTCCCCGGTTACCCCCAATGCCCCTCTCTATCTCTATGTATTTGAATTTTTCTTTAAAATTCTACATGTAAGTGAGACCATCCAATTCTGTTCTCCCTACTTGTCTGTATGTTCTGCACCCATGGACTCAAGCACAGATCTAAAATATTTAGAAAAAATAAAAATAAATGATCAATATTCAAAAATAATACAAATAAAATAATAGTGCACAACTATTTTCAAGCATTTATATATTATTAGCTATAAATAATCTAATCTAGAGGTGGCTTCAAGTACGTGAGAAGATGTGGGTAGATTATCTGCAAATACTACACCACTTTATATAAAGGACTTGCATATCCACAGATTTTGTTATCTACAGGATATACTGGAATCAACTGTCTGCAGATAACAAAGAAAAAAATGTATTTTTCCTTCTGTGTCTAGTTTATTTTGCTTAGCACAATGTCCTCTGTTCTGATTTATGTTGTGACAAATGGTAAGATTTTATTTTTTATTAAGGCTGAATAATATTCCATTGTATATTTGTACCACAGTTTTCTTCATCCATTTATCTGTTGATAGACACTTGGGTTATTTTAATGTCTTGGCCATTGTGAATAATGCTGCAATAAACATGGAAGTGTAGGGTTATATCATTGCCCTATTTTTAATTTTGAGGGGAAATTCCATACCTTTTCCAATAATGGTTGTACCAATCTAAGTTCTCACCAATGAGATACAAGAATTTCCTTTTCTCCACATCATCCCCAACATCTGATCTGGAAGTCCAATTGCATTTTTTTTTCATTCCATGGCAGTTTTGATGATACTGTTATTTATAGTTTATTGAATTTTATTTGGTTATAAATTTTTCTCTATTTTAGGAAAAATAAAATTTCTGTCACTTGCAACAAAACCAACATAACTTGGCATATAGCAATTTAATTGAAATGATATTTATATTTGTCATTTGTTCATAGCTAGAAATTCTCTTCCCATCTTTAGCAAAAAGTACAGTTCATGCCTTCCACTCATTTAATTATACCCCAAGAAGTCCAAAATAAGTTTAAATTTGCTATTTCATCAGATTGTTTCATGGCATTTTCTATTTCTACCCCCAAACTATCATGTGAACTTGTTATTTACAAATGTGATATTATGATATTTTGTCAATTTGAATTTTTTTTTTTTTTTGGATTATTTGTGAGGTTATAAAAGCTGTGTCATGTGAAAATTACTGTCTTTGATTAAAAGGAGAACTTAATCTAAATAACCACACCCTCTACTTAGTATTTGCATTTTGTTCTTGTCACGCTTCATAATTCACACTTCTACCTTTTTAATACTATAATTTTTATTAAAATAGCAGCAATTCTACCCTATTCTTCTTATAAGTAGAATGAATTCAAACACATAAGCTATAAGTGTTAAGCTATTAATGATCCCCCACAGGTTTTCTTTGTTACTGTGAATATTCAGTGATTTCCTTGGAGTTTTGATGAGGCAAATTTTATAATTTATGCCTCTAATCATGAAAGTTTTTCTATTTTCTTCAGGAAGTCAACTTAGAGTGATATTGCATAAAGCAGGGAAACTTCTCAGGTGAATAGTTTTGACCCTTCTCTGCCCTATGACTCTCATTTAATTGATTAATTGATTTGATTTATGAATTCACCCTACCCTGTTGATTATAATTCAAGAGAAAATAATGGCAAGGACAAAGCTTATTTTCAATGCCTGGAACACACACTGTACTTTTCCTCCCCACCCTTTAATATCTAAAAAATTTACACTTTTTATTCAGTCATATTACTCTATTGACCTTCTGTCCCACATTCCATCAGGCTGCTGGACACTTTTATACCAGAATCTACCAAAACATGTATGGTAAGCCGTCTAAGATAAAAAGCTTATTTTCAGACCTTTTTCATTGGAGACTTCTATTCAAATGCATTCACATTTAAATCATACATGAGTTAAAGGGTAAGATAATGATATTTGCTGTACAAAGATTTTGGATCACAGATGTCTTCAATGATGATCGATTAATGATGTTAAAATTTATTGTATACACTTAAAAATAGAATATAGCTCAGTGGATGAATGAATAATACCTATTCCCAGTAAATATATAAATAAGCAAGTCATCTTACTAGGAAGAAGTTAAAGAAATCAACTAACAATCATTACAGGATCTTACATTAACTGCAATGTTCAGTAAAAGAGAAAACGTCTATTATAAAGACATACCATCTCAGTAGCTTCTTCTCAGTAGTTTCTTCAAGGCCAGAAATTTGCAAACTACAGCTCACTTATGAAATCTGACTGCCAATTTTTGCAAATAAAACCTTATTGAAATACAGCCACATCCTTTCACTTATTTCTAGGGCTAGGGCTACTCTCTTAATACAATGACAGGGTTAAATAGTGGCCACTGAGACCATATGGTCCACAAAATCTGAAATATTTACTATCTGACATTTTACGACCCATGTCCTAGGCAAATTGCTTCAAGCCTCAGAATATTGTGGAGCCACTGAGCTTGTTTGAAGACGTAATCTGAATAAACTTATACATGAATTGGAATGAATATTAAAGGTAACAACTAGAAATAGTTAAGTTGAGGAGGGGAGCAGCAAGGGAAGGCTGTGAAGGAATGTCCAAGCCACAGCCCATGGGGTGCACATGGATTATATGAGGACTTTTTTGCTTTCTGTGGTGGTGGATATCATGAAAATTATGCATGATCTTTTTTTCATTTCTTTCTTTTCTATTTCTTTTCTTTTTCTTTTTCTTTTTTTTAGCTCATCAGCTTTAGTTAGTATTTTTAATGTGTGGACCAAAATGACACTTCTTTTTCCAATATGGCCCAGAGAAGCCAAAAGTTGGACACCCCTGCAGGAACTATATTATGTCCTATTTGACCTCAGCAAAATTAAATAAGGTAGGTAGTCCTCTGTGGGCTTGTTTCTTTGCTCATTCTAGGGCAAAAAGTATACAGGCTGACCTGGTATACATCTCTCTGTCTCTTCATTTACTGAAAATGCCACAAAAGCCACAACTATCTGGAATTGAGGTTGCAGCAATAACATTCCTGCAGGACCCTGTTTGTTGACTAGCCTCTACAGCAAAGTAAAAAGAATCTACAACTTGCAGATGGAAATGAATGTCATACAAACCTGGGGTTTGTATACCTTGAGATGAGAGACACAACATCCATGAAACTATACAACCCAAGGTAAAAGTACCAGGGCAATAGTGGTAGGGCACTTATGAAGGGATAGTTGTACTAAAGTACAAAAGCCAAGGAAAACTACTGTAGTTGAATATGTGAATTAGCCCTCCCACTGATGACAGTCAGGTAGAACACAGAGCAGTAAATTACAGATATCAGTTGGAGGAGACAACATTTTCCGAGTAAATGCTAAGTATTTATCATAGGAAGAGAATGTATCTCATGTGTTTATGCAATGCCTTTCCTCCAGGAGAGAAATAATTGCCACAACTTTCGAAAATAAAAATATTTCAGTTTTATGTTTAAACTACACAAGTGTACAAGGTCAGTTCATATGTAGGTTTCCATTAATGTTAAATTTAATGAATTTAAAATATTTATTAAATTTTTTATGGAAATTATCACGTTAAACCAAAACATTTTTTTCTTAATGAAGAGGAAATGTTTGAAGAATTCTAATTACTCACATAAAGTATCTGGATTTTTTAGGTGGTATGAAAAGTGTCATGGATGATTTTTCAAGAAGTATTCTCTGTTTGTTTTCCAATTTGTTATCACAGAATTGAAATATGTCAATTGACCAAGTGTCCCTCAACTCAGGATGGAGTTATGTCTTAATAAAATCATCATAAATTGAAAATATTATAAGTTGAAAATGCATTTGACACACCTAACATATAGAACATTATAGCTTAGCCTACATTAAATGTTCTTAGAACACTTACATTAGCTGCTATTGGGCAAAATCATCTAATACAAAGCCTATTTTATAATAAAGTGTGGAATATCTCAAGTAATTTATTAAATACTGTACCAAACTGAAAAATAGAATGGTTGTATGGCTACTCGAAGGATGATTTCTACTGATATTTTATCACCTTCCTACCATCAATTGTAAAGTCAAAAAATCATGTCAAATCATCATAAGTCAGCAACTGTCTACACTTTGAGAAGCAGGAAATACCTTATTTATTAATTATTTTTAATAAATTAATTAATTATTTTAACATATACCTTATGTTAAATAATTTAATTTCTTAAATGATTTAAGTTTGAGATTAGAAGTTTAGTATATTTTGTTCAGCTGCTTGCAATTGGCATTTAGCTATAGTAGTTTAAATACACAAAGGTTTCTGATGCAGTGGGTTCCTGACATGGTTATACAACTCAAGAATGTTAGGGAAAAAGCTTTTGCAATTCTCTTTTGCATTCCCTTTGAGGCTCCATCACAAACAGCATGTGCCAAGCTACACGGGTAAGGGTAAAGATGAGCTGAATTTTGGTCTGTCTTAGTCTACACTCCCAAAGAAAACAAAAATAGTATTTTCTAGAATGCAATGGGAAATACATGTCACAGGAAATTGGAAATAATTTTCATTTGCAGCCCTATTGGAAGCTAGCAGATTACCATTTCAAGAAAATTGGTGGTGAGTCAAAGAAAAGACTGAAGTTTGAGAGGAGAGTAAGTGGGCTAGTGTTAACTCTTTATTAGGATAGGGAAGTAGAGCATATTTCATGTAGAAAAAGTATTGTGTGCTAAGAAAGGGCTCCCTGAAACTACCAGCCAAGAGTTACCTCTGCCCAGGGAGATACAGTGATCACAGAGTGGCAAAGGCAAGAAGGAAAATGAAAAGCCTGTTCTCCAAATATAAAGAAACAGTAACATAGACTTGTCTTGTTATGTCTAAAACAAACCTTAATGAAAGGATGGCTGCTCCCTGAGGGACTTGGCATTCCTTTTTGTGAAATCCTATAATCACTTATCCTCCCACTATTATTTTAAGGACTATAAAATCTATAGATTGAATGTGTTAAACCATGCTCTTTTTTTTGATACCAAGCTACATGAAGGTCAAAATTCAACTCCATAACTTTATTTTATATCTTATCCATATCTTTTTGTATAAAGATCTGAGAACATATTCCCATTAGAAGAAGTTAAATGTACACCAAATTCTTCAAACTTGTTCTTGAGAAGTCTAAGTGCATTTTACAATTTTTCACCTATAAGACAAAGATAAACTGGGATTAAATACTTTGTTATTTGAGCTCTATTTCTTCCAAAATTTCAAGACAATAATGACAGTCACCCACAGCTTTGTGCAATGGTACACAGGTTGATGTAGACTATAGTTATGTTATAAGCACATATAAAGAGAAAATATATGCTTGTAAACAAGATTGGACTACAGCTACAAAATTATTCTCCCTTTGAAAATCAAACAGTTTGGCAGCTTTACCAGTAAACAGTGCTCAATGTTGTCTTGGTGCTCTGTTTGAGTTTTAGAAAGCTGAGTTTTGCAGTAATTGCATATTACGTCTACATACTTCAAATGAGTTTATAACAGCTATTATTATCAGAATGAATAGGAAAACAATTAACCATGATTAGCCTTTTTATGTGAAGAGTTACGTCCTTATTTTGGCATTCTCTTTGCAATCATTTTGAAATTAGCTATGAGTTTGAATAATTTTATTTATTTGTTTCTGCATTTCAATAGTGTAGGAACAAATGAGTTCCTTAACCTTAAGTGTTTCTATTAAAAAAAAGTAGAAAATGCTAACAATGTTTATTAAAATATAAAACCCATTTGCCTAACTAGTTTTCTAAAAAAGCAGAGCAAGCAACCAAAAAACCTTTCTGCTGTTTCTTCTAGTTTACTCTGAAACTGAGCCAACTTGAAACAGCTACTATTAAATTCATTATTTTTCCTTATATTCTCCCCAAATGATTAATTTTCACTATCATGGGTCACTTTCAAAAGTAAATGTTCTCTAGCAAGAAAGTAAACGATATGACTTGATAAATATACATTGTCAACATGGTTGAAAATTTCAAATATTACCTGCTTTGAAATATTGGAGGCAATATACATACATGTTTTATTTTCCTCATGTAGTAAAAGTGTCCATTTTCTCATACAGATTCCCTAGTGGTATGGAATAGATGAAAGAAGACTTAAATAGTGACCATTCATAAATCAAGACCAGATTCCCTTTGCTTGTTTCTGGGATATTAGAGCACTGACTGCTTAGTCTGTGGGGATGTATTTGAGTCACGCAAGTGATGACCCTTGGGATTTCATGGGCATTGTCTGAACTTTCAGATAATGATTGTGCAGTCAACATACTCAGTTCTTAAGGAGGATTTTCAGGTCCTTTGGGACCTAGCCTTCTGGTCTGTGCTTGCTTATATGACTTGGAGAGGTGCCAGTGGCTGTGACTGGAGTAACCCCTTAGCAAAGTAGATTGCAGCTTTGGAGTTCTTTTAGAGTTCTTTGGAATGGTTGTAAATTACAGACGGCTAAACAATTCTCTGGGGATCTGTGTTTCATTGAAAAGATGGTAACAACTTCTTTTCCCTCTGAGGTAAAGAGAAAAATGTAGCATAGAGGTTGATTTTTAAAAATTAAGTTACAGAAAATCCAATTGAGATTAGAAGTACATGCTGCTAAATGCTCTAAACTACATGTGAATAAAATATCTTCATACTTTACATTCCTTCGTTTAGTCCCAGCATCATGTTCATGATTTCCCATTTGCGTACTGATTATTATTCTATATTGAAGAATTTCAGAAGCAGATTCCTTAAAATACTTGAAAGAATTTGCAACATAAATATTCAAAGATTAAATGTCATCATCATTATTTTCTGGAAGTGAAGATCTTTGGCATAATGTATTCTTAAGCAACCTTTCTCGCTTTGTTAAATGATTTATTTTTCAGAGCTAGTAAAGATACTCCATTATGATTCAAAGAAAAAAAATTTATCTCAACATTTATAAACAACAAAATATGTAGATTTATGAATAACAACTGGCCTTATTTTTGATTTGATATAAAAATTGAGAACTCTACCTTAAGATACATTTGACTTCTAATCTACTTTCAAATTTCTTACAAATAACTTACTTATAAGGAAGGTCTATTTGAATCCTTTAACCAAACTGCTGCCCTCTATAACATGAGCCAAAATATTTTTTAAAATAATTTTTTTTTTGTATATTTAAGGTATACACATAGTATAGTAAAAAGGTTACTACAGAATCAAATAGACACTTCCATTGTTTTACATATACAGTTACCCAATTTTTTGTTTTCATGTTGAAAGTATCTAAAATCTATTAATTGAGCATGAATTCTATACACTGTACCATTGTCTTACCAAGAGTCCACATGTGGTTTTAGATCCCTAGACTTGGTTATTTGACATTATCTGCTGTTTTGAATCTTCTGACCTTGAACCTCTCCATTTCCTCCTGCCCTCATTTATGGTAATTGCTACTTCATTCTCTATCTCTGATTTATTTTTATGCCACGTATAACTGAGAGATGGTGCAATATTTTTCCTTCTGTGTCCGTCTTTATTTCACTTACCATTGTGTCCTCCAGGCAAATCCATGTGGTGTGGCAAATGGTAAGATTTCATTCTTTTTATAAGACTGAATTATATTGCATTGCAGATGTGTGCCACACTTATGTTTTATTCATTCTTCCATGACAGACATTTTGGTTGTTTTTATGAGTATATCTAGACTATTGTAAATAATGCTGCCATGAGCATGAAAGCACAAATATCTTTATGAGGTGGTGATTCCATTTCCTCTGAGTAAATGCCCAGAATAGGGATTGGCACATCATATGATAATTCTAATTTTAATTTCTTTAGAAACCTTTATATCTTTGTCCATAATGTCCATAGCAATCTACATTCCCAAAGGTATACAAGAGTTTCTTTTTTTCCATATGATTGCCAGCATTTACTTTGGACATTTTGATAGCAGTCATTCTAATGGTTATGAGGAATCTCACAGTGCCTTTGATTTGTGTTTCCCTGACGATTACTAATGCTCAACACCTTGACATACACTCATTGATCATTTTTGTCTTCTTCTTTTTTTTTTTTTTTTTTTGAGACAGAGTCTCACTTGGTCGCCCTTCATAGAGTGCTGTGGCATCACAGCAACCTTAAACTCTTGGGCTCCAGTGATTCTCTTGCCTCAACTTCCCAAGTAGCTGGGACTGTAGGTACCCACTATATCACCCCACTATTTTTTAGAGATAGGTCTCCCTCTGGCTCAGGCTGGTCTTGAACCTGTGAGCTCAGGCAATCCACATACATCGCCTCCCAGGTGCGGGGATTACAGGCATGAGCCACTACACCTGGGCTATTTTTTTTCTCTTTGGAGAAATGTCTATTCGAGTCTTTTGCCCATTTTTAAATCACGTTTTTCCACTATTGAGTTTTATGAGCTTTTCATCAGTGTTACCAAGCTTTTTGACTGCAGGGACTGGTTTCCTAGAAGACAATTTTTAAACAGATGGGCGTGTGGGGGAAATGAGACAGGAAGCTGAGATCAGGTGGTAATTCTGAAAACCTGAATTTTATTTGTATGATATTTATTTTATCTTCATTTCACTTAAATATATATTAATACAACAGCATGATTAAAGTTTCCCTTACCCCTTTGTCATTTTTTTCTGTAATACTTGCTTAACTATCTTACAAGAGTGTTGAGGAAATTCACAATTTAATCGTTGCCAACAATCTAGAGTTGCAGAGATGAACAAGGAAGCTTTTAAATAAGGCTGATACTAATTCTAAATTTTGCAGCATGTATGTGCTTGCTATTCTCCACAATTCATATGGTTAATTTATTAGGTATGCCTCTTCCCCTGCTCCAGAGGCAATGAAAGGACTCATCACAACATTTATTATTTTCGCAAAGTTTTAGAATCCACAATACATGATAATGTGGAATTTAAACATAGTGCACCTCTTTTTAGTCAAAACTGATTTCTGTCATCCACAGTGAATTTTTTTTGAAGAAATGCATTTTTAAAAAAGCTATACTTTCCAATTATTTATCTTGCTCTCTTAGAAAATGGTATAAAATCAAAGGAAATTTCTTTTTCTCTTTCCTGCTATTACTTCTGCAATATTAACAATATGATATTTGCCAACCATGTCCCAAAGGAACTATTAAAACAACAACAAAAAGAACTCATACAGAATCCCTAAAGGATTGTCCCTTAATTCACAAATTTCACATTATTTTCTTCCCTTCATGGTTAAATATTTAATGTCTCAATGCTATATAAGAATCATCATTATCTTAAGTGTTCTAATTATGGACCATCTTCCATATTTTCTAACACTAACCACTACTTTGGGTTATTCAGCAGTTAAACTGTTTCTGAGGTTGATGGTTCAATTGTACTATCATCTCCTTTTACAATTTGACTTTTTAATTTGAGGCTATCAGAAACTAGAACAGAATGTGAATGTATCAATAATCTAATAAGTTTTCATTATGCCATTAGGTGTTTAAAAGAAAATGAGAAATAATGCAGTTTAATCAGAAGTCGTACATTTTGTCACAAGTCCTGTTAAATAGCTTTTGTGAAGCATTGCTTCAATTCTATTTCCAAAAAGCAATAAAGCAGAAGTTGTTTTTACAAAGCAGATAAAAAATTGATTCATTGGCACCGGGTATTTTCCAAATGTAGTACAGTTTTTCCAAACTGTTACATATGCAATAATGGCATTGCTATTTAAGTAAGAATTTCATTAAATGGGTTGGTTTTATTTCAAAATCTAGACTAGAAACACTAAATAATGAAGTAGGGAGAAAGTATTAGTCTTATAATTCTGTGTTAAAAAGGTCACCATTCATGAAAACACAAATCTGTCTGGTGAAGAGACAGGCTAAAGTGTTATACCTCAACCATGTTTATGTCTTAAATACAAAATTCATTTAAGTACTTTTTATAAAGCAGAATTAATAGTAATAATGAGTTATACATATAACTTTTAATTATCTATGAGGTTCAAAACTATCATAAGTTCAAAATTCCAAGACTTACCCTTAGAATTTATGAGTGTATTTCTAAAGTAAATAACACAGAACATAAAACTTATCATTGTCTTCATTTCAGTTTCTTTCTAGTTCTCTGAAATCAATATAATCTGCATTTTAAAATAAATACTATAGAAAAGAATTATTGACTAAAATTTCATTATTTGGGGGGAGGAGCAAGATAGTGACCTAGAGGCAGCTTTCACCAAAAACCCCTGTCCAGAGAAAAGTTGGACTGAAGTGAAGTCAGAGAAGTCAAAATTGGGGAGTTGAGCACAAGGAGAACAAATCAGGGTGTACATCATTCCCACTGAGGCAAGCTGTGAGACTGAGAAAGAGGAAGAAAGATAACAGAGATCAGGTACAGAGTGATTAGACTGAAGGAGGCTGTTGCCAAGAAGATAGGAAACCCTCCTCCTACCAGGAGACCCTCCATGGGCATTCTGCCATGGAGATGGGAACAAATGACCTCTCGCCTCACCCCACAGGACAGAACAATGTGGTCTGAGTTCTCCTACACCTAGGAATTTCAACCTCTGTGTCCAGTCACCATCCTGCCTGACACAAAAGTGAACAAATAATCTCTATTAAGTCCTGATCCCACAGCCTACCCTTCTCTCTATCTGACTGCCTGATGGACTACTGCTTGCAGAGGCTAGAGTGTTTGGGGAATTCTCTGAGAGGCCTCTGCATTATGTGGGCTACTGAGGTGAGCAGCGCCAGCCTGCTGGAAGAGGAAACAGAAGGACTGAAGTTCTAACTTTGGCATGGGAAGGTTTAGTCTTTCCTGTCTCATTCCTTCTAGAAGGGACCTTTCACCAACTCTTGCCTGGGGTCTATGCCCAGTGACCCTGGCAACCCTCAGCTTCCCTCTTTGCAACTTAGACAAAAACAGGTTTAACCTTGGCCACAAGCACTGGGAAGGTCTAGAAACTAGCCCCCTCCTGAGCCATTGCTGACTTTTATCTAGTCTGTAGCCAGGACATGGGGGAAAGGGTAGAACCATGGTTTCTCTGAACTTGTTAGAGTGGGTGTTACTCGTGCTGCCAGAGTTGGACTGGAAATCTCAGTCAGAACTCTCTGTAGGTTCTTGTTCTTTGGCTACCACTGGTTGGGGCTGCAGGCTCACTGCTTATTTGATTTTGTTTTCCTGGGTGGGGGGAGGTGAAGAAATGAGGGGAGGAATCAGTGTGTCTGTCCACAGACATCTCTCCTCCAGCTCTCTGGGTAGGGGGCAGGGCCACAGCTGTTCTAGTCCTTGTGTAGAAGATTCTCCAGTGAAACACTGCAGCTCTTTTGAATTGGGTAGACTACAGGCTGATATGAAGACAGAATCAAGATGTGTTATTCCAACAAGCTGGCCCTCAGAGACTCTTGCTCCAGTGCAGTACTGAAAGGGAGCTTCAGGAGGCTATGGGGGAAGGGCCACAGGTACAAACTCCAGAACATCGGCAAAGGAGTGGTTAGCTCCAGTTACTGGGGCCTCCAGATCTGGTGTCACACTGCACATGTTAGTGGCCAAATAGTTCTGTATGGTGCTTCCTAAGGGTTCCCAATTAGATTATCTCTCAGTAGCTATTTAGAAACATCCTATCATTTCAAGTGAAAAAAGTATAATTAATATATTAAAAATCTGAGAATACTCATGAGGAAGGGCCAACAAAAGAATTCTAACAAAATAAAAACTTAGAGCTGATCAACTTCTCCAAGAAATTATAAGAGAGATAAAGAAGAAAATACCATCCATTTGATAATTTGTTGAAATCTCAGAAATAGAATTCAGAAAATGGATTGCAAAAATAATGACTGGAATTGAGGAGAAAATGGAAATAGAATTAAAAAATATAGTCCACCAAAAGTTTTCTCAATAAATTAATGAATAAGACAAAGTCACCAAGAATATGGGTATGGTGAGCAAAGACAGCCAAGCTTAAGAAATTGTAAGAGGCATTTAAGGAGCTTTGAAGCACAGTAGAGATCCTTAGTAGTAGAGTAGAACATGAAGAAGAAAGAGTTTCAGAAATTGAAGACAAGACTTTTGAACTTTCCTAATCAGTCAAAGAGAAAAAAGAAAACTAAAGAGAAAATATTCCTTTAGAGTTATGAGATTATTCCAAAAGATCAAATATGTGAATTATAGGGATTCCTGAAGGAGAAAAGGATGGCCCTCAAGGCACTGACCTTCAAGACTTCATGGTGGAGAATTTCCCAAGCATTGTAAGAGACACAGAAATTCAGGTAGTAGAAACTTTCAGAACTCCAGCACAACTCAATCCAAATAAAACATCTTGTAGACACCTTGTAATTAACTTTGCCAAAGTCAATATGAAGTAGAAAATCCTGTGAGCAGCCAGGCATAAGAAAAGTCTACCTACAAAGGAAAAAATATCAGGATGACCACAGGTCTTTCAGCTAAAACTTTTCAAGCCAGAAGAGGATGGTCATTGGTCTTTATCCTCTTACACAAAGAAATTTTCAGCCCAGTATCTCATGTTCTGCTAAACTTAGTTTCATTTGTGATGGAGGAATCAAATATTTTACTGACATGCAAATGTTGAGGAAATTTGCCACCAGTTCTACAGGAAGTACTCAGATCCATTCTTCATAATGGCCAGCATAATGGGCCATCACCAAAGTAAACACACACATAAATTGAAGAACAAAGTCTAGTTTCCACAATAGCACAAGAGATAAAAATAAGCTCTGGACCTCTGAAAATCAAGATGACCAAAACTCCACCTGTAGATTCTCTCAATAAAAGTGAATGGCTTGAATTCCCCTCTGAAGAGGCATAGTCTGTTGACTGCCTACAAAAGCTAAATGTCTTATCCTACAAGGTTTCTATCCCTTCACCATAAGTTTTGTTTTATCCTACAAGGTTGATGTGTTTCTGGGAGACAATCACACCAACCTTGTAGGATAAAACAAAACTTATGGTGAAGGGATAGAAAACAACAATCCAGGCAAGTGGAAATCAGAAAAATGTAGGGGTTACAACATTATTTCCTGATATAATTAGTTTTAAACCAACAAAAATAAGGAAAGACAAGGAAGGACACTACAAACTGGTCAATGGAAGTATGCAACATGAAGAAATTTTAATAATTAACATTTATGCATCCTAACTGAATGGTCCTCAGTTCATAAACCCTAAATGATCTGAACAATAGTATATCTTCCTGCATCATAACAGTTGGAGATTTTAACATTCCTTTGGCAGTACTGTACAGATCCTCCAAGTAGAAACTAAACAAAGAAATAATAGACTTAACCATAATCCTAGAACAAATGTCTACAAACATGCATAGAACATTTCATTGTAATGAAACTGAATAGACATTCTTCTCATCAGCCCATGGACCATCCTCCAAAATTGATCAAATTTGAGGACACAAATCTAACCTCAACAAATTCTAAAGAATATAAATTATTCCTTGTATCTTCTCAGACCATCACAGAATAAAAGCTGAACTCAACAGCAATAGAAATCTACATATCCAAGTAAAGTCATGGAAAATAAATAACCTTAGGCTGAACGACAGCTGGGTCAAAAGACAAGGTTAATATTGAAATTGTTAGATTTTTTGAAAAAAATGATACTAAAGCCACAGGCTATCAAAACCTGTGGAGTTCTGAAAAGGCAGTCCTAAGAGACAAATTATAGTATTAGGTGCCTTCATCAAGAAAACAGAAAGATAGCAAGTCAAAGACCTAATGGGCCATCTGAAACAACTGGAAAAGCAAGAGCAATCCAACCCCAAACCCAGCAAAGAAAAGAAATAATCAAAATTAGAGTAGAATTAAAAAAAAATTGAAAGTACATGAATCATTTAGAAGATCAACAAAACAAAATTTGGATATTTGAAAATATTATTAAAATTGATAAACCTTTGGCCAGACTATTGAGAAATGGAAAATAATGAAGGAATCAAATATTTTACTGACATGCAAATGTTGAGGAAATTTTAATCAGAAAAAAAGGAGAAATAACAACAGATATCACAGAAATACAAAGATCCTCAATAATTACCACAAAAAGCTCTATGCCCAGAAATATGAAAATGTAGAGAAAATGGACCAATTCCTGAAAGCACAACACATACCTAAACTCAACCAGAAGGAATTAGAAATTTTAAATAAACCTCTATCAAGCATTGAAATTGCATCAACAATACAAAGTTTTCCAAAAAAGTAAAGCCCTTGACTAGATGGTTTCACACCAAAGTTAGAATGAAACTTCAAAGAGGAACTAGTACCTATATTGCATAACCTATTCCAAAACATAGAGAAGGAAGAAATCCTCCCCTACACATCCTACAAAACAAATATCACCTTGATTCCAAAACCAAGGAAGGTCCCCCCCCAAAGGAAAATTATAGGCCAATATTATTAATAAATATCAATGCAAAATTATTCAATAAGGTCCTAGCAAGGAGAATATAGTGAGACATCAAAAAGTTATGCATCATGGTCAAGTAGGTTTTATCCCAGGGAAACAAGGTAGGTTCAACATATGTAAATCCGCAAATATAATTCACCACGTGAATATCATCAAAAACAAAGACCATATGATTCTTTCTATTGATGCAGAAAGGCTTTTGACAATATCCAGCATCTTTTTTGATACGAATACTTGAGAAAATAGGCATAGGTGGGACATTTCTTAACCTGATAGAGGCTACCTACCACAAACCCATAGACTATCTCATATTGAATGGAGTAAAACTGAAAGCGTTTCCACTCATCTCTGAAACTAGATAAGGATGCTCACTATTGCCACTGCTATTCAACATAGTGCTGGAAGTCCTACCCATTGCAATCAAGCAATAGAAGTAAATTAAGGGTATTCAAATAGGGAGAGAGGAGGTCAAACTTTCGCTCTTTGTGGGTGACATGATCTTATACCTGGAAAACCCCAGGGACTCAACTACAAAGCTCTTAGAAGTGATCAAGGAATATAGTAACATTTCAGGATAAAAAAATCAATGCCCACAAATCAGTAGCCTTCATATATGCCAATAACAGTCAAGCTGAAAATAAAATCCAAAACACAATACCTTTTGCAGTAACCTCAAAGAAGACAAATACCTTGGAATATACATAACAAAGGATGTGAAAGATCTCTACAAAGAAAACCATGAAATCCTGAGAAAAGAAATAGCAGAACACATTAACAAACGGAATAACATACCATGCCCATGACTGGGAAGAATCAACATTGTTAAAATGTTCCATACTACCCAAAGCCTTTTATAATCCCCATCAAAGGTCCAACACCATACTTAGAAGAACTTGAAAAAAATTGTACTTCCTTTCATATGCAACCAGAAAAAAACCTGAACAGCCAATATAAATTTTAGAAATAAAAACAAATCTGGAGACATAACTCTCACCAGACTCAGGTTATACTACAAGTCTATAGTGATCAAAACGACATGATCCTGGGACAAAAAAGAGATATATATCTAGGGAACAGAAAACAAAACCTGGAGATTAACCCAGCCATATATTACCATCTGATCTTTTGATAAATCAAACAAAGGCACATAATGGGGAAAAGAATCACTGTTTAATAAATGGTGCTGGAAGAACTGGTTAGCCATATTTAGAAGTCTGAACCTGGACCCACATTTTTCACCATTGACAAAAATTATCTCTCACTAGCTAAAAGTTTAAAATTTCAGACACGAAACAAATTCTAGAAGAGAATGCAGGAAAAACACTTGACAAAATTTCCTGGGGAAAAAACTTTATGAGCAAAGTCATTCTGGCAATTGCAGAAACACTGCAAATAAATAAATGGGACTTGATCAAGCTAAAAACCATCTTTATAGCTAAGGGTGCCACAACTAAAACAAATGCACAGCCTTCAGATGGGAGAAAATTTTTGCATGTTACGAATCTGAGAAAGGGCTGATAACTAGAATCTAGAGAGAACTGAAACTTATCAACAAGAAAAGAGCAAACAACCCACTCTATAATTAAGCAAGAGACCTAAACAGAAACTTCTCTGAAGATGACAGATGGATGGCCAACAAACACATGAAAAAATTCTCATCATATCTAGTCATTAGAGCAATGCAAATTAAAACCACTCTGAGCTATCCCCTAACTCCGGTGAGATTAGCCCACATCACAAAGTCCCACATCTATAGATGCTGGCATGAATCTGGAGAGAAGAGAACACACCTACACTGCTTATGGGATTGTAAGAAATATGGAGAATTCTTATAGAACTAAAGGTTGACCTTCCTTTTGATCCCACAATCCCATATCTATGCAGAAGAAAAAAAAATCATTTTTCCATAGGACCATTTTCTCTTCTTTTCTTTTCTTTTCTTTTCTTTTCTTTTCTTTTCTTTTCTTTTTTTTTTTTTTTTTTGAGACAAATTTTCAAGCTGTCACCCTGGGTAGAGTTCCTTGACATCATAGCTCACAGCAACCTCCAACTCTTGGGCTCAAGTGATCCTTTTGCCTCAGTTTTTCTATTTTTAGTAGAGTCGGGGTCTCACTTTTTTTTTTTTGCTTAGGCTGGAACAAGGACATTTTCATCAGAATGTTTACTGAAGCTCAATTCACAATTGCCAAGTCATGGAAGCAACCAAAAAGCCCATCACCCCATAAATAGATTAACAAACTGTGACATATGTACAACATGGAGTACTATTCAGCCATAAGTACATCTTTTGTGTTTACCTGGATGAAGTTGAAACTCATTC
This sequence comes from Perodicticus potto, assembly GCA_963574655.1. Lineage (NCBI taxonomy): Eukaryota > Metazoa > Chordata > Mammalia > Primates > Lorisidae > Perodicticus > Perodicticus potto. The sequence goes on along the minus strand of CAUYRH010075378.1, from coordinate 14,343 downwards.
TTCTTGGTAAAGTATCTTAATAATGAAAAAAGAAAATCAAATGTACTCAATACTAATACCAAACCAATATATAAACAACTACACACCCACACAAAAGATAAAACACAAATATATTCTAGCAAGGGGAAGCAGAGAGAAAGGAGAGGGGAGTGGGGGAGGCTAGAGGGTAATTGGCAGAATCTTACCTAATGTGCATGATGTAAAGGTGTTCAGCACCCCTTCTGGGTGAAGGGCTCAACTACAACTTGAACTTTACCTTGGAATTGAAAACAATGTAACCTAAACATTTGTACCCTCATATTAATTTGAAATTTTAAAAAATCCATTATTTTAAAATGTCCAACATCTGCCTCATAATAAAAGGGACTATTGTCTTTAAATAACTAAATCTGGGAAGATTTTCAGAAATTGAGAGGTTATTAGCTGCAATTTTGACATTTAACTTTCTAAATGTAGGAAATAAACAAAAATAAAAGGAGATAGGAGCTTTGATCACATAAAAAAATATAAACTTTTATTTATAATTTTATAGACTATAAGATAAAATGTTCCAAATCAGAGTTACATCTCAATAAGAAGCCCATTAGACTTATAAGAGTAAGAACATACTTACACAGTAAGTTATAAGACCATACTTGTAAAGTAAGTCAGTTCCATTTCTGTAAAGGCATTGTCTGTTAGATTTAAGTCTATAGGATAATCAAACTCAGAAATGTACCATTGCTAAGATTATGATGTGCTGTGCAACCACGAATGCCAGGCATTTAAAAACAGTTACAAAGGGTATTTGTTTCCCAACAGGAATGGCTTTGCTCCTCTTTTAATAGGATTGTAAGGCCTGTCTACCAAGGTTTGCCACCTTTTGAGTATACGGCAAATTGCTGAGTGAAGAAGAGAAAGAGTAAGAACAGTAAGAACATACTCATGCACTTTACGTTCTGTCTGGTTCATTTTTCCTAGGGCACCAGCTTATTTTACTCTTTATTCCTGCTACTACTCCTTACATTGAGCTGTTCAACCAACAAGGTTATGGAAATTGATTTCAGGGGAATAGTAATGTAAAAGTCATGGTTTAAAAAGCGCAGTATGTACAATGCTGTTTGTAAAGTCTTACCTCATACTAGGCTCAATTAACAGAAAAGCAAATGAATGGGAAGCTAATAAATAATACTCTCAAATCAAGCACGAGTTCTTCAGTTTGAGGAATAACCCCAAAGAGATGGCATCTTCAAACCCCAAAGAGGTTTGGCAACTCTTTAAAATTCTAATACCTATTGTTTAATTCAATTTCAACCAATATAAGGCCCTATCCTTTGAAAAATGTCACCTCTAGACAAATTTTTGACATACAATGGTAATTCTATTTCACATGTAGACTTAAATTTCACTTATTTTTTGAATTAGAGTGAGTCAATGTAATTTAGGAGATTATTTAGTCCATTTTTTAAATATTATGCCAGAAACTCATATGGATTTTGCTTCTAAATCTAGGCCTGGAGAATTGCCAGTGTTGGGGTCAACTGCAGCACCGACCTAGCTTCACTTTCAATTCAATGGCAGCAATTCTGGAGTACAAAAATAGGTGTGCTCACAGCTTGAGTGGATGCTCTGCCACAGGATTCATACAGAGCACCTTCCAGGGCTGGCCACAGGCGGCGAGGATTTCCCTTCTTTCTAGCAGTGATAACATCTGTTTCTTCCATCTACTTTACTAAAAAGACAAAGAAAGTTTAGCACAATTATCATCCTTTGCTCTAAGTTTTTGAAACCTTTTTTGTGCAGCTGTCTTGTTTGGTTTTTTGTTTGTTTGTTTGTTTTGTGGTTTTTGGCCAGATCTGGGTTTGAACCCGCCACCTCCAGCATATGGGGCCTACACCCTACTCCTTTAAGCCACAGGAACTGCCCAGTTTTTTGTTTATGTATAATTTTCCTTCATCTTCCATTTTCCCCACAGAGAATTTACTGACTAATCTATATATGTATGTATTGAAAAGGTAATAAAGAATAGGGCTTGAGAGTTGAACTAAAATAATCAGGAAATAGAAAAAATACACTTGTATAAGCTATTTAGATAAAGCAGATCAGTTCGACTGGTTTTTAATTATTCTAAACCATATATTCTTTTCCTAGATAATATTCATTTTCTCAGTATTTTAGAGGGAGTTTTGCTGCTTATTTTAGGGGCTTGATTTTAGATGTAAGGATATTTTTTTCATATAGTAAATAATAAACATTTTTTCTCTATGTCCATCAGATTCAGGTAAAGAATCTTTGTCTGGCATCTACCTCATCACAGATGCTACTAATATGAAGACAAATTAACTAAGGTTATATTGATAAGAAAGATAAAAATTTTGCTGGCTGCAATATGTAAATATATAAAATATAACCATTCTTTATAGGACATGTTATAAAATGAAGTTCATTACTGCTATGACCATGCCTCATCCACTCAAAGTAGGACTGAGTTTAAAAATAAGTATAATAGTGCTAGCTTCCGCAGCACATATACAAAAATTGGATTGATAGTCAGATTAGCACAGCCCCTGCACAAGGATAACACACAAATTCCTGAAGTGCTCTGTATTTTTCAGAAGTGCTACCTGAATAAAAAGAATAAGTACAGTAGGAAAAATCTTACAGATTTTCTAGGAATGGAAGTGTGAGGGGAAAAGAAATCTATAAAACTGAAACATATTTTCAAAAACAAATAGTTCAGGGCTCAGGAAATCCACTAATGACAAAAAACTAAATGAGATGTTTTAATTTAGGAGAAATTGCTGAACTTTGGGTAAATACAATGAGAATCCTTTTGATTCTTGCAGGCAGCTGATCTCATTCCCCTAGGTCAGTCATGAGCTCAGGATGAGCAAGACCCTGAGGACCCTTGGTTTTGCCACTGTAGAAACTCATTTGCTTCTAAATAAATAAAAGTCAAAGTAAACACCCAAACAAACCGTACTCAGCAGCTTTGTCAGCCAAAGTAGTAATCTTGGTGATGGGTAAGTAAATGGAGAAGTCTAGAAGCTGTTGGAGCAAACAGTAGAGTAGAAATATAACAAAGAGATCATAGGAACAAAATAGAAGTAGAAGAAATTGTCATGGCTGTCTCCTATGTATGTGGATAAGGAAGAATTAAACAGGTCCAAGCAGTCTAACATGGCTAGTTTTATTAGCAGTTCATTACACACACAGCGCCAACAGCACTAGAAAGATAGGCTTGGAATTTTTTTTATTTGAGACGGAGTCTCACTTTGTCACCCTCAGCAGAGTGCCATGGCTGGTGTACAGCTCATAGCAACCTCCAAATCTTGGGCTTAAGTGATTCTCTTGCCTCAGCCTCCAAAGTAGCTGGGACTACCGGTGCCCACCACAATACCCAGCTAGTTTTTTGTTGCAGTTGTCATTATTGTTTAGCAGGCCTGGGCTGGATTCAAAGCTGCCAGCTCCTGTGTATGTGGCTAGTGCCACATAGGTTTCAATTTTAAATATTCGTAATAGCAAAAACCAGGAAGATTTCAAACTGAATTTTTTAAAATGTTAATCAATAGATGCCTCTACACCAATGTGTCAGAGGTGTTTAAAGCATCCATTATAAAAATACTTCAGTAAGCAACTATAAACATAGTTGATAAAAATAAAAACATGAACAGAAATATCAGCACATAAATGAAAACATAACAAGTATCAAATAAAAACTTTATTTTATTTATTTATTTATTTTTTGAGACAGAGTCTCACTATGTCACCCTCTGTTGGTGCAGTGGTGTCACCACTCACAGCAACCTCAAACTCTTGGGCTTAAGTGATTCTCTTGCTTCAGCCTCCCAGTAGCTGGGACTACAGGTGTCAACCACAATGCCCAGCTATTTTTTTTGTTATTGTTGTCCTTGTTGTTTAGCAGGCCCTGGCTGAGTTCGAACTCTCCAGCCCTGGTGCATGTGGCTGGTGCCCTAATCACTGGGCTGTGGGCACCGAGCCCAAATGAAAACTTTAGAACAGAAAAATATAAAACTGAAACAGAAATGACATGGATTAGCTCAACAGAAAATTGGAGAGTACAAAGAATCAATTAACTGGAAGACAGAGAAATAAAAATTATTGAGGCTGAACAACAGTTTAAAACTAACTAAAAAAACAAAACCTAAATGGTGAGACTTTAACAAAAAAAATTAAACTTTGAGCTGTTGAATCCCATTAGAATCAGAAGAGAAAGGGTGTGAAACTGAAAAAGTACTTAGAGAAATGATGACTGAAAATTTCTGAAATTTGGAAAATCATGTGAACATTCAGATTCAAAAAACTAAACTATTTTCAAACGGGATAAATTTAAGGAAATTCACACCAAAATGCATGGTGGTCAAATATATAAAAATTAAAGTCAAGGCTAAACACAGTGGCTCATGTCTGTAATCCTAGCACTCTCTGAGGCTGAGGCAAGTGGATTGCCTGAGCTCAGGATTTTGAGACCAGTTTGAGCAAGAACCTGTCTAAAAATAGTTGGGTGGCACAGTGGGCCTGTGGTCAAGAGGATCACTAGAGCCCAAGAGTCTGAGGTTGCTGTGAGCTACGATGTCATGGCACTCTACTAAGGGTCACAAAAAAAAAAAAATTAAAGAAAAATATTGAAAAAAGTATCCCTTCCCTGTAAAACAAAAATAATTCAAATGTCAGTGATACGTCATTAAATATCCTGGTTTAGCATTTTTCTGCCTTTTTTTTTTTATAAGACATGGCATCTTGGTATGTTGCTCAGGATGCTCTCAAATTCCTGACCTTAGGTGATCCTCCTGTCTCAGTCTCCCAAAATCTAAGATTATAGGTATGAGGCATCACTCCTGGCCTACTAATTTTCAAGTGCTGAAAGAAAATAATTTTCAATTCAGAATCCTACATTTAGTAAAAATATCCTTCAGGAATGAAAGCGAAATCAAAACATTCTCAGATGAAATAAAACTAACAGAATTTGTACCACAAGGTTTATTCTAAAAGAATACCTAACACATTCTCTTAACCAAAATAAATGATAAAAGAAGGAACATAAGAATATCGGACAAGAGAAAGTATATGGTATGAAAAAATAGACTTAAATACAATATATTTTTATTCTCTTTTGAGTTTCTAAATTATATTCAATATTGGAAGCAAAAATTGCAACAATCTCAGGCTATGACTTGAAATGTATGTAAATTAAATACATAAGTTTATTATAAATGGAGAGGCAAAAGGAGATAAAGTACAAATTTTATACTTCATCTAAATTGGTAAAATGATGAAACCAGAGTACTGTGATAAGTCATGTGTGCATAATATATAGAATAATAACTAAAAAATTCTGTACAAAGAAATATACTCCAAAACACTGTAGAGAAATTAAAATGAAAAATGACCCACAGATAAACAGGAAAAAGATGATAAAGAAACAAGAAAAAGCCCTCAGAACACATGCAAAAATTATAGCCATAAAACTAACTTACCAATAATTACATTAAATGTAAATAGCCTAACCAACCAATTGAAAGAATTTAGCAGAACGTATTAATGAACATAAGTTGACTCCTTCTGTCTGTGAGAAATTCACCTCAGTGTAATTATGTAGGCAAGTTAAATGTTAAAAAAAAGTTTTTAAAAGGTGTATTATACAAGAATGAATCAAAACAAAGTACTAATTGGCTTCAGAGCAAAGAAAAATACCATCAATGACAGAGAGGGATATTACGTAAAGATAAAAGGATTAATCACCAAAAACACATTGTTATCCTAAATGTATAAGTGCCAAGTAACAGAGATGCCAAATATGTAAAGCAATTTGATAAAACTGAAAGTAGATAGAGACACTTACATATTATACCTACTTATTTAAATACTCCTTTCTCAACAGAAGAATTCAGCTACTCCATCAACCAACAGGATCTAATACACATTTATAGAACAGTCCATCCAGCAAGCACAGAACACATTATTTTAATGTATCCACAGAACATAGACTATATTTTTTAAAACACCTTAAGAAATTTAAGAATTCATATTACACAAAGTTCATTCTCTGATCCCAATGAAATTGAATTAAAAATCAATACTTAATGACAACAGGAAGTGACATGCAACATCTGTTCACACATCATTTGCTAAGACAAGTCAGGTGGCCATTCCACTTAGCATCAGGGATTTTCACCAGGCAATGATAGAGCTGAGAAAATTATCTATTTCATAGAAGATTTAACACTGGAATACAGTGGTCAGTAAACATTGAAAAGTTATATTTTCCAAACATCCATTATCTAAATGTTATTTGGTCAGTCTATAAATATTATCACAACTAATGTTTGGAGTGTGCGCTGATGAGACATGAAATCAGGGCAAAAGTATAAGCAAATTGCCTTTCTCATTTACTTTGATTCTTTTAGCTTTTGTTTCATAAGGTGATGTTTTCTGGACTATTTGAAGCATGTAATGTCTATGCAGGACAGAAAATTTTGGAGAGCCTTTTCTATATTATGTTTCTTGAAATGGTAGTCCAAATTTCCTAATCTGCTGAGGTACACTTGGAAAATGAGACACACCCTAACCCCACATAAATAGTCACAAGGCTGATTAACATTTTAAAATCACTGAAAATTTCTGTAAGAAAAGAACCTATTGAACACATAAAATATGATGATGTCTTTCTATGTGTTAAGTTTACATAAATTCCTTTTAACCCATAAAAACTTCATGACATGGGTGTATAAGTGTTCTAAATGCATAATCTCTTTGTCTTATAAAACCTATTACATTCTATGAATTTCTACTGAGGAATTTCTATTTCTCCTTGAGAGAAGTTTTTTAAATATAAGATTCAAAGTTGCTTATGAATTAAGATGAAGCAAAAATGGGCAGAATAAATATTAGCTTCTGTAGTAGAACTTAAAATAGATCATGGTGCCCTGAGAGACATACAATGTATTGTCTGGTGACTTAAAATAAAACTTTCGTCCTATCCCTGCTGGTCTGAATTTAGTACCCATTAATCATCACTTCAGATTATACTATGGACAGAAAGTGTTTCAAGGCACAAGAAAGTGAGACACAACTGGTAAAATCCCTCTAGTTTATGCAATTTAGAGGAATAAGTAATTATTGTTGCTATGAGGAGATCATGATGTTGGGCTTAAGGGTAAGAGATATAAGGAACAACTATCAACTATGCAGGAGAAGTAACAGCATTCTAGAAGGTGGTGAGTGATCATGGATCTTAGAGTAATATCTAGATTTAAGGAATGGAAAAGGAGAGAAAAGACCAGGATGTCTAAGCAATGGTTCTCAAGACTTGGAATGCTTCATGGGTACATAGCTAAATACCTTGAACCTGCAACCCCTCACTTTCCTCCTTCCCAAAACACTCTGTGTGTTTGGAGTAGAGTACAGACTTCACGATTTTCCCTTAATTGTTCTTTAAATTTTTGGAATCATTATTATTCAACTGTCAAAATATTGCCATGAAATATCGTATGTATTTATAACACATATATCACTAGAAGACAAATTTTATAGTTTTATTTTGTGTTTGAAGATGGATGAGAAGTTCCTCAATATTCTGTAAGAATTTTGGATTCTAATTTAAAAGCCCTATTCAAATGGATTTTCTCAGGTTATTCTAGTAGCCTGAAGCAATTTTGAATTCAGTCTCACTTTAAATGCTTTGCTATTATTCATTCTTTGATAAAAGAGTATTTATCTACAGATAGTAATTTGTTTGATATCAGTAAAAGCTTTAAAGCAATAATGTATAACTAACAGACTTTGATCGACAGTGTATGGCAAATTACATTTTCTGTTCCACAAATGTCAATGAATATTCAATAAGCAAGGGGAAATAAAATATTCTTAAGGAAAAAATTGTATAAAAAAGTAAAAACCCTTTCAAAATCACTTTAAATTTTTCATGAAAGGTATACTCAACTACAGAAATCTTTGTAATTCACCATGACTTACCAATTAATATACATTTGAGAAAGCATTTATAATTTATAGAAATTTTACACATATTTTCTTGTAGGCAAAAAGCTTAAACACTTGAAATATATATTCATGTGGAATGTTTTTGAAGAGAGAATGCATAATAGAAATATTTGTATACTTTAGGAAACTTGGATAATGTATGTATAAAATGTATAAGCAGAATTGAATTAATCTTGATAAATATGAATTTCTAGATTAGAATTAATGACTAGGAATTCAGAATACATATATGTCACATAAAAGTGTAATTAATGGCAAAATGTGAAAAAGTTAAACATATATCTTGACATTTTACTCATATGTACACAGGAGTCAGATATTCCATTTTCAGTAGAAGAATTGATTTTTAATGGTCAGAAAATATTTCATTCTCATTTTGTGTTTACTCCAAGCCACAGATTTTGTGAATTTGGCTTTTTTTTTTTTTTTTTTTTTTTTTTGCAGTTTTTGGCCGGGGCTGGGTTTGAACCTGCCACCTCCAGCATATGGGACCGGTGCCCCACTCCTTTGAGTCACAGGCGCTGCCCTGGCTTTCTTTACCTTATAGTGGCCGTCTCCTGAGATACTCTAAGAGAGTAAAGCAAATCAACAGTTAATATTTAGACTTAGACATTCTTCTGATTAATGGAAGGGACAGGACATGGCCTCCTAAGGCATCCTGTGCAATTTCACAGGTTTTGATCACAGCCAGACATTTGAAATCTTCATAAGCAATTGTAACTCTGATGTTGGCAGCTTTTACAGCATTTACTTGTCAATGCTGATATTCACAGTAAGTGCCTCACTGCCATTAGGAACTTTAATGCATTTAAATAATCCTTTCTTTTTTTTTTTCTAACATGAGGTAAAATATTGGTGGTGGTAGTAAGGAAATGGCAAGCATTCTGTATTGTTATTCATCATTTTACAATAATAGAATAATAGAATTACAGTTTAGACCACATTAGCTAAGCATTATTTTAATGACTTGAAGGCATATGCAGCTAATATTGCTATAGAAATAGATTGTAACTTACCATAGACATGGAACTTTTTTCTTCCTGGGATAAACAATAATATGACTCATCAGTTGGAGATAGGACAAGATAGAAAATGTATTCTAACAAAAGTTAGGATAATGGTGTCATAGTATACTTAAGAAGATTCAATATGTTACCCCTTAACCTATATCTATTTTGAGAGTCACCTAAGCTTAGTGTAAGCTTAGTGTAATGATAATGTTTTATTACCTCAGTTACTTAGGATAACTTATATAACATTTCTTTATGCCTGTCTGAACTCTGTAGTCACCTAAAATGCTTCTAACAGACTCAGTGTTAACAGTTGCTGGAAATGTAAGCAGCTATATATCAAATCTTCTGTGGCAAAATGAAGTTAGCTTTCCCTTTCTCTAACCTCATTCTTCAATTGTTACTGATCCTTTCTTTACTAACTGCTAAATGAGTCCTTTGGGTATTTCATATTTACCTGTATTGCTGGTATAAAGTTGGAATTTTTTTTTTCTTTTTAATTTTTGGCCAGGGCTGGGTTTGAACCCACCACCTCTAATATATGGGGCCGGCGCCCTACTCCTTTGAGCCACAGGTGCTGCCCTAATGTTGGAATTTTTTAAGATGGGATTGATCCTTGACTATTTTCACTCATCTCTCTGTCTCCAGTTTTTGATTTTTGAGTATTTTGAATGTTGTCCTTTATACACAGTGAGATTAATCATATATAGTCTGTCCCCCTAGACCATACTCTTTTGAGGCTCTGTACATCCTCCTTTTCTAGACTTTCTTATTCTTTGTTGATGCTATTGGTAGGTGCTGAAAAATATCCTGGAAATATTCTCTAACCTTCAGTTTTTGTGCCATTTTAAATTCCAGCATAGGTAGGTGGTGGTTTGGGCTGAACTCTGTCACTGAAATTCATAGTTTGATGTCCTGACACCTACTAGTACTTCAAATATGAGTGTATTTAGAGGCAGGGTATTTAAAAGGTAATTAGTGAAATCATTAAGGTGGGTCTTTTTTCAATATGACTTGTGTCCTTATAAGAAAAAAGAATATTAGGACATAGACATACACAGTGGAAAAACCACAAGAAGGTACAGGAAAGAGAAAATGTCCATCTTCAAGCCAAGGAGAAAGGTATCAGAAGACGCCAACTCTGAGGACATGGTGATCTCAGACTTCTTACCCTCCAGGACTGTATAGAAATAAATTTGTTATTTATATCACTCAGACTACAGTATGATGTTATGGAGATCATAGAAAACTAATATAAGTGAATTGACCTAAATAAACACAGCACGTTGAGAACATACATTGATAACTGCTCTACTCCACCCCTTCAATTAAACTGTAATATCAAATTGTATATAAAAGCAGCACATTGTACTCCATAAATGCATTAATGTACACAGCTATGATTTAATAAATTTAAAATAAATAAATAAATAAATAAATGAAATAGACTGTAACATCAGAATAGGGGGAGAAATTATAAACGTTCAAGAGCAAGAAGAATAAAAAAGAGGATAATGACTGATAAAAAACAATGATAAAATGTTGCAAAATTAATAAAGGAGGGTTAATTAATTACACAGAACAAGGAAAGCTGAAATATTCTGTTCTTCATAGCAGGAAGATGATTTCAAGCAAGTCCCTTTTAGCTAAAGAACCCAGGGAAAGTCAGAAATTTTGTTTAGTGGAAAGCAGGCATTTAAAATGAAGATTAAGAAAAGGAAGAATTGGTTGAAAACTCATCTTCAAAAGTACAGATAGGTTGGATCAAATTTCTTCTAATACCCTCGTATAGTCAGGTATGATGAGAGATAATTCCCCTTTGGAGAAATTGAATGGGAGATTTCCAAGACTCCAGAGACATCAGGCACAAAGGAAGTTAAGAATGGGCACTGAAAAGAGAATTAAAGAGGAAAATCTACATTTTGAATAGTGAGAGTCTCAGCACCCTTTCTCACCTTGACTCTCCAGTGAGTAAAGCCAGGTGTATCTATTCTGGCCCTATGGCAGGATTTTGAAAAATTTTAAGTGTCTTCCTGTTTCAAATATGATTAACACTCAAGAATTATCAAACTAGGGGTGGCACCTGTGGCTCAAAGAAGTAGAGAGCCGGCCCCACATGCTGGAGATGGTGGGTTCAAACCCAGCCCTGGCCAAAAACTGCAAAAGAAAAAAAGAAGAATTATCAAACTGTTGAGAAAAGCCTTTAATGTGAATGACAATAAACAGAACAAATAAATGAAAATGTCAAATTTTAAGAAACAGAAAAATGCAAAGAACATAAAAAATTTAAAGAACTTTACATCTTTAGAATGAAAAGATGAATCCATTTTTTTAACATAAAAATATTCCAAGAAAAAAAGGATTTCCAATTTTAAAATTTATTTGCCTAATAATTTAACGGATTCCTTGGGGATAATTTTAGTAGGATAGGTACCAGTTCTTTTTTCTAGATTTGGTCGAGTTTGGCTGTGAATAAATCTGATCCTGGGCTTTTGTTGTTCTTTTTAGGACATTGTTTGCTTAGTAATCTCACTGCTCAGGAGTTCAGGACTTGTTCAGGATTTCTATTTATTTCTCTCTGATGTAGCCTTGAGAAGTTCTGTGTTTCTAAAAATTTATCAGAGGAATTTTTTTGTTTATATGCATAGAGATGTTCATAATTCTTGTATGACCTTTTATATTTCTGTGTTTATTGGTTATAATAGCTCCTATTTTACTTCTGGTTGAGCTTATTTGAATCTTTTTTCTTCTTTTCTTGGTTAATCTAGCTAGTGATCTATGAATTTTGTTTATCTCTTCAAAAAATTAACTTTTTGTTTCGTTGGTCCTTTGTATTGCTAATTTATGTATTCAATTACATTTAGTTGTGCTCTGATTTCTGTTTTTTCTTGTTTTCTGCTAACTTTGGGTTTGGTTTGTTATTGTTTTTCTAGTTCCCTGACGTGTGATAGTAGGTTGTTTATTTGTTATCTATCTTTTAATATAAGCATTTAGTGCTATAAAATTATTTTAACACTACTTTTTGCCATCTCTATGAGATTTTGGTAACTTGTGTCACCATTCTCATTAAATTAAAAATGTTTTTGATTTTCATCTTGATTTTGTCATTGACCCAAAGATCGTTCTCCATAATCAAGTGGGTTTCATCCTACAATGCAAGGATGGTTAAACATATGCAAATCAATAAGGGGGATTTGACACAAAAACAGAGTTAAAAGCAAAAGCAAAAGATTTGCAATTAAAAGCAAAAGATCATGGGGAAAAGCTGAAAGCATCCTCCCTCAAAACTGGAAGAAAATTCACTACTTCTTTTCAACATAGTAATGGAGGTCCTGCCCAGAGAAATAAAGAAGAAAATAATAAAGGCATCCAAATCAGAAAACAGACAGTGAAACTATCTCCATTTGCTGCTGATATGATCTTGTATCATATCTTAAATATACCTTAAATATTGTGCTAAAAATCTCCTAGAATTTATAAATAAATTTAGTAAAGTCTCAGGTTACCAAATTAATATACATAAATCTTATGCTAATAAGAGCCAACCTGAGAATGAAATTAAAACTCAACACCACTTATGACAGCCTCAAAAAATAAAATAACTAGGAAACCACTTAAAGAAGGAGGTTAAAAGTCTCTGGAAGGAAAACTACAAAATACTGATGTAAGAAATCATTGATGACACAAATGAAAAACCATTCCATATTCAAGGACTAGAAGAATTCTTATTGTTAAAACATTCATACTGCCCAAAGTGATTTAGAGGTTCCATTTCCATAAAATATCAATGTCATTTTTCACAGAATTAGGAAAAAAAATCCTAAATTTCATATGGAATAAAAAAAGAGTGCCCCAAACCAAAACATAAAGAACAAATCTGGAGGCATTGCATCTTAAGTTCAAATTAAAAACAGACACAGATCAGAGAAACACAATGGAGAAGCCAGAAATAAATCCACATGCGTACAACCAACTGATCTGGGATGAAGTAGACAAAAACGTACACTTGAAAAGGGTGCTCTATTCACCAAATGGTACAGTAAAGTTTTAATTGACATATGCAGAAAAATAAAACTGTCTCTCTCTTGATATATACAAAAATTAACTCAAGATGTCTTAAAGCCTTGAATGAAAGAGCTTAAATCCAAACATTGTAGAAGAAAACAGGAAAAGTTTTCCTAGACTTTGGCCTAGCCAAATAAGTTATGATTAAGACCTTAAAAGCAAATAAAATACAAGCAAAAATTTCAAAATGAGACTTACACTGAAAAGGCTTCTGCACAGCAAAAGAAATAATCTACAAATAGGTAACCTATAAATGGGAGAAGATATTCACAAACAGTACATACGACAAAAGACTAATATCTAGAATCTACAAGAAACTAAACAAAGCAAGAAAAAAACCTAAATAACCCCATTAAAATGTGAGCCAAAGACAAGAACAGACTTTTTTCAAAGGAAAATGTATAAATGCCCAAAATTCATGCCATTACTAATCATCAATGGAATACAAATTAAAACAACAATGAGATGTCACCTTACTGCTGTCTGAATGGCCATGATTAAAAAGTCAAAAAACAATAGATGTTGTCATGGATGCAGTGAAAATTTAATACTGTTACACTGTTAGTCAGGAATGTAAATTGGTACAACCACTATGGAAAATTGTATGAATATTCCTTAAAGAACTAAAAGTAGACCTACAATTTGATTCAGCAACTACACTACTGGATAACTAACCCTTCAGGAAGAAGTCATTTTATCAAAAAGATGCCTACACTCAAATGTTTATTATAGCACAATTCACAATTAGAAAGATAAGAATTCAACCTATGTGATCATCCTAATTTGTGGATTAAGAAAATGTGATATGTATTCCACAGAGAATTACTCAATCATAAAACATAATTAAATGTCTTTTGTAGCAACTTGTTTGGAACATGAGGTCATTACCTAAGTTAAGTATTTCAAGAATGGATAAGTAAAGAGTGAGTAGTCTCATTTATAATTGGGGGCTAAGCTATGGATATTCATGGTCCTATAGAGTCAAATAATGGACACTGTAGACTCAAGAAGGGAGTGTGAGAGGTAAATGTGAAATGAAAAATTTATTTTTTGTTTGTTTGTTTTTATTTATTTTTATTTTTATTTTTACTTTTTTATTAAATCATAACTTCGTACATTGATGCATTTATGGGATTCAGGGTACTGCTTCAATATACAATGTGAAATGCTTACATTGAACTAAGTAGCACATCAATCACAATTATACTCATTTCTTAATAGTTTTGAAATGTACCATTGCATCATGCACATTAGGTGAGGTCCCCCC
>CAUYRH010075377.1:0-10715 GCA_963574655.1 Perodicticus potto | reverse complement strand
TTTTATCTTTGAATTGGTTGAATTCTTGAGACATCTTCTGAATTAATCCTACAATCTCTACCTCCATCTTTGTTTCCATTTTGTTGATCTTGTTTGCAATCCAGATTCTAAATTTGATTTCAGACATCTCCGCTATCTGTTTGTCGATGGGATCATCTGGATTGGATGGTTTGTCATTCTTTGGGGGATTTGCACAATTCTGTTTATTCATGTTGCCAGAGTTTTCCCACTGGTTCTGTCCCATGATTGTTTTTCAGTTTTTAGCTAGATGAGCAGGTCAGTGAAACTGGACTGGAAACTTCTATGGTTGTGGTTGACCAGCCCTGTGCCTAGGAACTGGGATTGGTGACTGCAGCTTTTCCTCTACAGTTTTACAAAGTACCTGTACAGTACTACAGTCTGTGACTGTAGAGGCCTACTTAGTGTAGTGGGGGGTAGGTGGCTCTGTCTTGTATCCAAGTGATTTCTGTCAAATCCTAGTATTTCAGTAACCCTGGAGTGCAGACTCAGGTTCAGTGAAATACAAGAACCTAGGACATTCCTTCCCCCACCAGTAGTATCTGGAAGAGGACAATTAAACCTTCCCACTACAAACCTGGGACCCACCTTGGAGGGTCCTCGGATAATTTGTACAGTTCAAGAGTTCCAGACCAATTGTCCCTGACAGCCCCCACTCTCTAGCTGGATAGTTCAAGAGGGCTCCAGCAGCTAGATGTTAGGAGCTATTGGCAACTCAAGTGTGATTTGAGTGCCTTCAGAGCTCTGAGGAGTCAGAAATGCACGTCCAGTAGGAGGTTTAGAGCCAGGGGGTTGGAACCTTTTATCTCACCTTGATCGTCCTTCACCACCGGGTTTTGGTCACCCCAGGCTCTAGTAGTCTCTCTGGCAGACTCTGTTAACTCAGTCTCTGTGTCCCTGTTTTGTCCAAAAAGCAAATGTGCCAGGACTATGAGCCTGCCAGAGTCAAAATGAGGTCATTGCCTTCTTCTTGTGGTTACCACAGTCTACCACCATCTAGCAGGGGAGGCTGGGGTCTGCCTGCCTCAGATGCTCAATGACAGCTGAAGAAAGTTCCACCTGAGCTCGGTCCAAATCTGAGGATATCCAGACAGCAAAAGAATTTCTCCCTCGGCCACTGCACTTTTGTTGCCACTGTTCTGCAGTCCTGGAATCCCTATAAGGTGGGGTAGGCTCCCTCTGGAAAGCCAAGACATGGGGAGATGACTCTCCACAGTTAGACCTCAGCCAGAGCACTCTATTAATGCTGATGTTGGGTGGGAGGTGTCTCCACCTGGGTTCGTGCACCTCAGCAGTTCCCAGGTCTCCACCCGTAGTGCAGAGTGAACCCTTTAATAACTCCATTACTGCCTTGTTTTATAGTGTTTTGTCATGCATTTTAAACTCTCTGTATATTTGAAACTTCAAAAATATTACCATTTAGCATAACATATTAATTTAGATTAGCCCATATTTTTATTCTTTCCATTGTTCTTTATTTCCTTTCTAGATCTTTGTGGTTTCACGTGGGATAATATTCCTGCCTGAAGAGGTCTCTTTACTGTTTCTTGGTCTGCTAGTGACAAATTTCTTGAAATTTTATTTTTCTTAGTGTGAAAATGTATTTTTTTCCTTTTCATTATTGAAGGATGTTTTTGTGAGATACAGAGGCCTGAATGGACAGCTATTTTCTTTCTTGTAGTTCAAAAGACTCATTTCACTGTCTTCTGCCTTCCATAGTTTCTTTTCATCTTGTTGCTCATTTAAGGACCATCTCTTTTTATTCCCCTAATTGTTTTGAAGATTTCATTTTTGTCTTTGATTTTTAATAGTTTTCTGTATTGTACCTATGCATAGTTTTCTTTGTATTTATCTTGCTGATGTTTTTTGTTGTCTCTTGAATCTTGGCCATTATTTCTTCAGAAAATCATTCTGTCATGATACACAGAAGTTAAACCTTTTTACATTGTCCCTTATCTCTTATATTCTTTTCTGAATTTCCTATCTTAGTCTCTCCATTTTTAGTCTGAATACTTTATTCTACATATCTTCCAGTTTATATTTCTTTCTTCATCTACATTTAATCTTCTGTCAAACTGATCTATTGAGCTATTAATTTTGGTTTTTGTATTTTTCAGTTCCAGAATTTGCACTTGATTTTGTTGTTGTTGTTGTTCGGGATTCATTGAGGGTACAAGAAAACAGGTTACACTGATTGCATTTGTTAGGTAAAGTCCCTCTTACAACTGTGCCTTGCCCCCCAAAGGTGTGTCACCCCGCCCTCCTCCCTCCCTCCCTCACTTGATTTTGTAGTAAACATATTGACTACAGTTATTTTAAAATTCATATATGATAATTTCTGTGTCTGGGTCTCCCGTACCCCTGCTTTTTGTTTTAGTTCTCAGTGTTGTCTTCTTTTGGCCTGCTTATTTCCAGCAGAATACCAGACGTTACATTTGAAAACACATGGAGGATTGAGGCTCTAGATTTTAAAGATTTACTTTTGGCAGACAAGGTAGGAAATCAGGGAATGTGCTGTTTGCAAAATGGACCTCAATCTTCAGAGAACTTTGTATTTCTGGTTCACCTTTGCTTCTAGGGTATAGCTCTTTAGGTATCACTGGAAGTCCAGATTTTGTCTTTGGTTAGCTGTGCACTGTAGGTGTTGACACCTCAGCCTTGTGAGAGTCCAAAAACACTACTCAGCTTCCCTTTCAGCCATTGCTTTCAAATGGGCAAGTGGCTCCAGATGCCAGTCATACCTCCCTAGGCCTCTCTTCTCCCCAGCTTAAAGTCCTACTTACCTTGGTAGCACTCCAGTGCCTTTGAAACAAGCTCATTTGCTATTATTTGGTGGGAAGGCTTCTCACACGCCAGTTGTCAATAGTTTTCTTACTATCAACTGGCATCTTCGCCTCTTACCTCACAAAATCTCATTACTCCAGCTTTGGCCTTCATTTGGACTTTGCCTGTGATGTTTCTCCATTTCAGGTTCAGCTATGTGTTAGTTGCTAGCTTGTCTACAAATTGTACCCAGTCGTGATGGAGAGAATTGGAGGTAGTGAGTGGAAGGCACAAGGTTTCCTGGTTCAACCCAGGTCCACTTAGACAGCAGGAGCTGAAGGAAAACAGGATCAACACCCTCAGAATTGGGTGTTGGTCTGGTAGCTATTCTCAAGTTTGTGTCCCATCCGGTCCAAAATGAATCATAGAGGTAGACCAGACACCTCAGATGAAATAAGTATCATCTCTAGACTGGTGAAAGATTTCCATTAACATTTTATACTCCTGTAGACTCTGATGAGATTACAGAGTCATATCCATCATGATTTAGAAATTGTTGCTTCCTGTTTGCAACACAATGGGTTTTCCCATGTTCTCTTTTCTAGGCTGTGACTTTCCTGGCCTAGGCTTCTTGTTGACACTCCTCTGTATCAGACATGACACACTGGCTGAATTAGCTGCAGCAATAGCAGAGACAGGAGGTAGCCCATACAAAGTGCATTTCCAGCCCTGAACTTAACCTTATGATCCATCTAAATGAAATAAAGTATCCATTGATAATATAAGGACTGAAATATGCTTCAAGTAAAAAGTAAGTGAACTTTGTCATTTTCATGAGCTGTGTGGGATAGGTGTTTAGAAATTTAAATGGTTTGGCTACTGAAAACCACCTAGTCCGCAGGCTCATGATTCATTTTGTGTGACCCTAGGCTTACTTTTCTTTGAGGATTTGGAGTCAGAGGACAAGAGGCAAAAAATAGCTTCACTTAGATCCTATCTTTTCTTTTCTGGAAAGCAGAAAGTCATTTAATTCTCCAAGTTCCAACATGCCCCTCATTGACATCTGTTGCTCTGCCTAAATTAGGTCACCCTCTTCAAATTCAGGTCACAAAGGAAACTCACAGGTGATCTGGGCCATGGGTGAGAGGCAAAAAGATAATGACTAGTGAAACAGGAGAATCTTGTACATCTCCAGTAATTAGATGGTTTGGCATAACCACCAAGGCAAGCCCTGGCTCACTCACCTATAGTCACATGGAAAGCCTCATGGAAACTGGACATTGGGCCTTAAAAAATGCAAGATCCTTAGCTCCTCCATGTTCTATGTAACATGGAAAATGAAGTCAAATTTACGATGCATTTCCTCGTAACAAAATTTTCATTAACTCCCTCTAGCTGAAGTTGTATAAGGTGTAAAGAGAAAGTTAACATAGAACTAGAATTAATGTAAAGTAGTGAAGGCAGTTTGACCACTCAAATGTGGTTGGCTTTAGGGTTTGTTAGGAGTTAGCACTTAAACTTGATTTTTTCAGAACCTAAGCTTTTAGAAACTTAATTTTTTCGAGAAGCTAAACAGCCTCAGGACCAACTAATGCTAATAAAATTAGTAGAAGATCAATATGTTACTCCAAATGACAGTTTATTAATTTATAGTTCTAGAGATTTAGGACACTCCCAGTTTCCTAACAAAAGATAACTGCTAGGCCACATTGGCATCAGAAGTTAGTTTATGAATGTAAAATTAGAACACAAGGAGGCATGTTCTTCCCCCTGGCTTGGGAAAACCATGCTTTATAATTTTTCTACTTTTCTCATGATAGAATGTATCTGTGAATACATTTTAGTTAGTTTTTTTTTTTTTTTTTTTTTTACTGTAGTAAGCACTGTCAGATTTTGACTCCCTTTTGCTAGCCTGCAAGCAGACTTCATTTCTCCCACTGTCAAGTTCTTGCTTCTGGTGTGTTCACACAACTGTGTCAGGCTTCTACTTTCTTTCACGTTCAGCTCCCACATCTGCCCAGCTGCTTTTAATCGATGCCCCTTGTTAGATCTTAACCATAGGTGTGAATCTTAACTAGTGTTAAGCCTTCAAAAGGCCCTTTATCTTACAGTTCAAAAGATATCACTTTGCTAGAGCTCCTACTTTTGCGCATTTCAACTAAGAAGAATTTAATCACATTTCCCAAATACACCGTCCATTTGTGGGGGAACCTTTATCACAAGAATTTCTTCTTATAACTTTGAAACTCAGAACAAACAAATACTTAAAGACATTAAAAGTAAAATCTGTTTTTTAAAGGAACATTTAAAATTGGGGGTCTGTTTAGCTTGAAAGTGATTGTAAATTGATCTTGGAAACATTCCATATTCAAGGACAGAAGAAAATAAATTCCACTGATAGTTTGGTTAGACATAATTGATCTAATAGTGAAAAGAAACAACAAGAGGCTGAAAGGGTGTTTGTGACGATCCATCCAGCAAATATTTCAGAGGTTTAGGTGCTAATACGTCTGTGGCAAAGGGCTGCTATGTGGTAACTCTTACCAGATTAACAATTCCGTAAAAATGTATTTCCATTGCAAGTTTCAACGAAATGGCTCGATATAAAGCCTTGATGATTTTGCTTGAAAAATGTTGATTGCATTAAGCATGTGAGTCCCTACTGTGTGCCAGATAAATTCACAGCAAACCTGTCAGATGTTTTTGGCATTGTCTTATATATGAGGAAACTGAGGGTTAAAAGACAAATTCCTGGAAAAGGTAAAATCATGACTTTCAGATATAAATATGAACATGATCCAGACACTGTGGTTCACACCTGTAGTCTCAGCTACTGGGGAGGCTGAGGCAGGAGGATCACTTGAGGCCAGGAGTTCCAGGCTGCAGTGAGCTGTGATTGTGCCTGTGAACAGATGCTGCACTCCAGCCTGGGCAACATATGGAGACCTCGTGTCTTTGCGGGAAAAAATGGTAAATCGACACCTATTCAAGACATGATTTGATTTTTAATCCCCTGGGGAACTAACCACATTATAACTGATTAAAATTTAAAGTAAGGCTCGGTGCCTGTGGCTCAAGCCGCTAAGGTGTCAGCCACATACACCTGAGCTGGCAGGTTCGAATCCAGCCTGGGCCCGCCAAACAACAATGATGGCTGCAACCAAAAAATAGCTGGGTGTTGTAGCGGAGGCCTGCAGTCCCAGCTACGTGGGAGGCAGAGGCAGGAGAATCGCTTAAGCCCAGGAGTTGGAGGTTGCTGTGAGTTGTGATGCCACAGCACTCTACCAAGGGCGACAGCTTGAGGCTGTGTCTCCAAAAAAAAAAATTAAAGTAAAATAGCACAAATTTATAAGGAGTAAAGGAATGTTGAAATGAATTGCAAATGGAGGCAAAATCTTGTTTTTTCAGAGGAGTCATCAACTGAACATCTAGACAGAATTTACGTATTTCATCAGTGACTCACAACTTAAGAAATAGCTCTCCTAGAACCAGAATCTGGTAAGGTGGAAGAGTGTGTGATAGACCTGTGGTGCCTAACCCCGTGGCCTGTAGTCAGTGGCCTGTTAGAACTGGGCCACACAATAGGAGGTGTGGGTAAGGGCAGTGAGGCAGTGAGTGAAAATTCATTTGTAGTTAAGTATTTATAGCCACTTCCCACCACTCACATCACCACCTCTGCCTCCTGTCAGATCAGCTGTGGGTTAGGATCTCATAGGAGCTAAGCTCCCTCCAAACCTCATGTGTGAGGGGTCTAGGTAGCCTGCCCCTCGTGAGACTAATGTTACCAGTCAAAGAGGGTCTGGCTGCCTGTCACTGTTCAGCCAATATGCAGCGACAAGGTTTAAGTCCAAACAAGTTTCATTTTCAGAAGGCCAGTGATTCCAGAGAACAGCCAGAGTAGCCTCTCCATTCTGGTCTGCCTCAGTTATAATTTTAATAAGTTTTATAATGAAATAAAGGAAACAAACGTAGAAAATCTTAACTTTATGTGGTGGGACGTAATATCAAAGTAGTCTTCATTCTGACGATGCAAAATGTTTAAACAACAGAAAAGTGGTTTTCACTTTAACAAAATATCTAAGAGAATCCTCAAAGGAAACATCATATCACCAAAGCAACCTTGACCCGTATGGCAATGCCTGTTGTCTGTGTGGTGACTGTGTCCTCAGAGTCTCCTGAGATAAACACTGTCACAACCACAGTGAAAGCTCCACCAGTCACGGGGAAGGGTGTGGGGAACAACGGGATCTCAGCAGGGTTCACTGTACAGCTTCAGCGTAGGTTTCAGACTCTGTCTCGCAGGCTGCTTTTCCGGCTTCACTGAAGCCTGATGATCTGAGCTGGACGTATAATACACTTGAATCATCCGAAAACCATCCTCCCTCCACACCTGTACTCCCGTCTGTGGGAAACTGTCTTCCATTAAACCAATCCCCAGCGTCACAAAGGTTGGGGACCGCTGCTTTAGATGGAGCATAGTTTTCCACTGAAGCAGAAGGTTTTTCTACCTGAGAGTCAATAATTTGCTGAGACAATTCACCTCCTGAGTGGCATAACCGGGGCAACATTGGGCAAATTCCTCTGGTACGGGACTTTGAATTGAAAGGGAGGTCACTGGGGGCGGCGAGGCCCCTCGACCCGGACTGGGGTGTTGACCGTAGGGGTCAGTCTCTGTGGAAGCAGACTCTGAGCTTGGCATTTCTGCACAGAAGCTGATTGGGGAGTACTTTTAGGAATAATGAGTGACAGAGGAAGAAATTGAGTTGTGATGCCATTACTGCAAAGGCTTTAGTCAGAATCCACGGGGAGCTGGAGCTGGGTGGCGGGCCGAGGAGACCTGAGTTAAAACGAGGGGTCTGGGGCAGTTACCGGGGCTGGCAAATGAGTGTCTCTCTCCAGAAGCGGGGTCCAGACGGCGCACCACAACGTTCTGGGGAGCCCCTGCACTGTCCGTGCCTACATGCTGTATCCCCAGCTTCCCTCCTGAGAGTTCCCCTGCCAGCACCTGTCTGGGTGACCCACTTGCTGTGGGACCCAGTCACCATCGCCCGTGAGAGCTCAGAGCCTCTTGGTCACCATGTCCTTCTCAAGTGGTGGCTGCTTTACCTGACTGACCATCTTCCATTTAAAGCACAAAAGGGATTGCCAAGTGGCGCCCAGTGGAACCCCGGATGCCAGGGGTGGGCCCTCCTGCCCCACGTGCGACAGCAGTGCTGCCGTCTCCTGATGGTCTGGGGTCAGCTGCCCTGCTGTGGTGGTCACTCCTTCTCTTGCCTGCTGGCCTCAGTACAGAGAGCCCAAAGTGACCGAGTGACAGCAGTAGCTCACAATTGGATGGGACTCGTTCCCTACCTCCTCACAGCAGTTTGCCCCCTTTGCGACCCAGGATCTTTAGACCCGCAGAGCCTAAAGTTGCAGGAGTGAGAAGCACAGACTCCCCCAGGTGAGTTTGGTGAAGATGTGGCCACATAACCACTATAATCGTCATTGGCTTAGGCTGTAGGATGGTGCCCAGCCTCGCACTATTCCAAGTTGCTGCCTCCCTGCCCCACTAAAAGGCCATCCAGTTGCTCTGTCAGGCCAGTGGCTTCCACAGGGTGTGATGGGATCAGTGGGCCCCGTGGCCACATGCCCCTCCTCTGCCCCCTTTGCTGTAGAGTCCCTTGGTCTGACTAGTGTTGGTGGATCTGACACCCGTAAACCCTTGATGACGCTGCTGGCTGCCACTGGGAAAAGGCAAACCCACACCTAGAACATGTGTCAATTCTAGGCGAGATAAACAGCGGCCCCCATCTACAACGGAAGGGCTCCCCTGTAAACAAGCTGCTGTCGGGTGGATGGTTCTGTCCCGGAGGTATTGATGGGGCTCAGCAGTCCCCGCGGCACTCAGGTTCAACATCTGGCAGCACCAGTGGCAAGATCCTTCTTGGTGAGTGGAATCCCACTGCATGGCTTCCCACTGCCACCGTGGCTTATGCCTTTCAGGGACCCATTTTGCCATCAAGGGTTTACGGGTGTCAGATCCACCAACACTAGTCAACAGGAGTAAATGGGTCTTAATCTTGTACCACAGAAAAAATGTTCTCGTGTTGATGAACTCTTCCATCCAACTTTATGTTCTGTTCCTCCTGATTCAGTGCTCTCCAGATCCAGGCCCGTGCACGTTCTCTCCATTTCTGCCAGTGCACACAGGCTGTTTTACAGCTGCTTCTATGCACAGTCCATCCCCAGGGAGGAAGGGGCTAGGGTCACCTGGCCACGTCGTTAGGACTGCTTGGCCACTGAGTGCCTCTTCCACAGTGGACGCTCTCCAGTGAGCTCAGGCACGCACTGAAAGGTCTTTACACTATGCGCCCACTCCCAGACACCCACCCATGTGTCTATCCTCACCTCCATTCCTTCTTCTCTCCTAGGCTCCTGAGAAAGGTCTTTACACTCTGTGCCCACTCCCAGAGAGACACCATGTGCCCTGTCCTCACCTCCATTCCTCTTTCTTTACTAGGCTCCTGAGAAAGGTCTTTACACTCTGTGCTAACTCCCAGAGAGCCACCCATGTGTCTATCCTCACCTCCATTCCTCCTTCTCTCCTAGAGTCCTGAAAAAGGTCTTTACACTCTGTGCCCACGCCCAGAGAGCCACCCATGTGTCTATCCTCACCTCCATCCCTTCTTCTTTCCTAGGCTCCTGAGAAAGGTCTTTACACTCTGCGCCCACTCCCAGAGAGACACCCATGTGCCCTGTCCTCACCTCCATTCCTCCGTTTTTCCTAGGATCCTGAGAAAGGTATTTACACTATGTGCCCACTCCCAGAGAGCCACCCATGTGCCCTGTCCTCACCTCCATTCCTCTTTCTTTCCTAGGCTCCTGAGAAAGGTCTTTACACTCTGTGCCCACTCCCAGAGAGCCCCCCATGTGTCTATCCTCACCTCCATTCCTTCTTCTCTCCTAGCCTCCTGAGAAAGGTCTTTAAACTCCACGCCCACTCCCAGAGAGCCACCCATGTGTCTATCTTCACCTCCATTCCTTCTTCTGTCCTACGTTCCTGAGAAAGGTCTTTACAATCTGCGCCAACTCCCAGAGAGCCACCCATGTGTTTACCCTCACTTCCATTCCTTCTTCTCTCCTAGGCTGCTGAGAAAGGTCTTTACACTCTGTGCCCACTCCCAGAGAGCCCATGTGCCCTGTCCTCACCTCCATTCCTCCTTCTTTCCTAGGATCCTGAGAAAGGTCTTTACACTCTGCGCCCACTCACAGAGAGCCACCCATGTGTCTATCCTCACCTCCATTTCTTCTTCTCTCCTAGGCTCCTGAGAAAGGTCTTTACACTCTTCGCCCACTCCCGGAGAGCGACCCATGTGCCTATCCTCACCTCCATTCCTCCTTCTCTCCTAGGCTCCTGAGAAAGGTCTTTACACTCTGAGCCCACTCCCAGAGAGCCACCCATGTGTTTATCCTCACCTCCATTCCTCTTTCTCTCCTGGGCTCCTGAGAAAGGTCTTTACACTCTGTCCCCACTCCCAGAGACCCACCCATGTGTCTATCCTCACCTCCATTTCTTCTTCTCTCCTAGGCTCCTGAGAAAGGTCTTTACACTCTGCGTCCACTCCCAGAGAGCCACCCAGGTATCTATCCTTACCTCCATTCCACCTTCTCTCCTAGGTTCCTGAGAAAGGTCTTTACACTCTGCGCCGACTCCTAGAGAGCCACCCATGTGTCTATCCTCACCTCCATTCTTTCTTCTCTCCTACACTCCTGAGAAAGGTCTTTACCCTCTGTGCCCACTCCCAGAGAGCCACCCATGTGTCTATCTTCACCTCCATTCCTTCTTCTCTCCTAGGCTCCTGAGAAAGGTCTTTACACTCTGTGCCCACTGCCAGAGAGCCACCCATGTGCTCTGTCCTCACCTCCATTCATCCTTCTCTCCTAGGGTCCTG
>CAUYRH010075376.1:0-11129 GCA_963574655.1 Perodicticus potto | reverse complement strand
CCCCCTTTTCTAAATGTAACTTATACTACATTCCAACTTCCCCATTCTTCTCTGACAACATTCAACTCCTAACATCATTGCCGGTCATTCCTTCTATCCACCCCTTATACATCTCAGATTATGCAAAGATCCTGGGGGTCCTACAGTGAGCAGAAAACTCAGGCACAGCTCTTGGGACTTCAGACATCTGTAGGCACTAGTGACAAAACCAATGCCTACATGGGAATGTCCAGCGAGCCAGAAGGCTTTTCTCTTTTATGCAAAACAAGAGAATTTAATTCCAGTCTAATAGCCTGGTCCTGAGGGTCTGAGGCAGCCATTGTCCTCTGAAGTCCTGCCTACAACTGGGTGTGCTGTGACACAGGGTCTGTCATGGCTACTCTTGGGAACGAACCCCCCCCTTCCCATCCTTAGCCAAATGTTCCCTGTTACTCTGTCTTTTCATCTTCCACCTTCCTAGGACAGAGAGCTCCTCTGTGGCACCCTAGTCTCCCTGAGTCTCCCTATTAAGGTTTGTTGAACAGGGTTAGAGATAATTTCGGGAGTGGGTAGAACAAAAGCCAGAATAGCAAAATGCTTTTATGTATGTTGGAATTTAGCCACAGAAGAAAACTTCCAAGACCTAGGATAAGGCCTCAGACGCTCTTTTGAAACAAAATAGAAAATGGCTGCTGTTGCAATTTCTCTGAGGAAACGGATCACAGGACACAGACGATCAGTACAAGCTGCAAGCAGAGAGGCCCACTGTCACTCCGCAGACAGTGCTCACCTCTGCTCCTGCAGGGTTTTTATTAGAAAATATTACAAAGCTTTGTCAACAAGAACATTTCTCACCAGATGTAGTTTCTCTCCTTAACAACCTTGCTGGTTTTTAACCTATACATAAACCTTGGCAAGCATTAAGGAGCAGGGAGGAAAAGGCAGTGACATGGAGACACTTGGTTTCCAGTGTCACTGGCCTCCCAGCCTGATTCCCAAGGAGAAGGCTGACCATATATGACAATTAAAATAAAACAAGGAACCATATAAAATCAGGGTTCTTTAAATTGGTTACCAAATTTGACAATTTTTGTCTGGGCAAGGGGCAGAGCCTCGATGCCTTCAGGACATTGGTTTTGTGTGGGGCCATAGAGTGATGATGGGCGGTTCTCAACCTGTGGGTCAGAACCCACAGGAACTGTATTAAAGGGCCGCGGCATTAGGAAGGTTGAGAACCACTGTGAGGGGACGTGAATTGAGTATCACCTCAACAAAGTTCACTTTCCCTGGATTATAGTTTTCACGATTTTTGATAATCTTTCTGTGTAGGTAGCACTCCTGATTACACTAAAGAGAACTTTGTCCTATCTTTGAAAATCTCCCAAAGATGACAAAAATCTGCAGAAATGACGGATCGGACAAATGTAAAGGTGGGAGTCAGGGAGCATGTGCCACTCGGCTGAGTCCTGGAGTCAGCAGGTAACGTTTCGATGTCCTGGCAATGCCACCCAGAGCGGGATTCCTGTGTCAGGACGCCCCTCCCCGCACCTGCCGCAGCTCCAGGGCAGACGCTTGGCCCGTCTCAGTCGGCTGTCTGTACTTGTGTCTCAGCCTTTCTTTCTGTTGGGTCATTCTCACTTCACTGTCTTTGAGATGGTGGGAAATCGTCTCTGCTTCTCTGTCCAGCATCTCCGGATGGAATTGCTCCTCCTCTTGGAGAACTACATGCATTTCTGATACTGAATTTTAATCACCATTTTCCTCAAAACAACATAGTCCTGCAATGATATTCAGATAAAAGGATTCCATGTCTTGACTCTCAGCAGAAAACATAAAACTTCAAATAATTATTTCCTTACTATCTACCAACCAATTAATGAAATTTTTGTCTTACCTTTCCAAAGGATATGGAATATTTTCTAGTCCTTTTGTCCATCTTTGGTTTTTTTTTTGGAGTGTTTTTGGCTGGGGCTGAGTTTGAACCTGCCACCTCCAGCATATGGGACCAGTGCCCTTCTCCTTTGAGTCACAGGCGCTGCTGTCCAGCTTTTTTGCTATGTCCCCGTTCCCTCTCTCTGTTGAAGTCAAAGTTTCTGAAGGGTGCTAGCTTCTCTCCCTGTGATACTTCTCCACAGTTCATCAATTATTTCCTCTATGACCTGAATCCTCATCCTTTCGTATGGTTCCTATGTTTGATGTTCTCAAATATTAAAACAAAAATGTCTACGTACATACCATATGATACAGACTCTTTACTGTATTTTTATTCTATATAGTATGTAACATTATTTTTCTTTCCACTCCTGTTCACCCAAACTTAGCTTAATATTGTTTTATGTTCAGTCAAAGCTTTCAATTTCTACTAAACACCCATCATACCCTGTTTATACTAACCTTCTCAGTACTAACTTGTGCTGACCTACGTATTTTTTGTGAAATTTTGTTTTATGAGATCCTGATACCCTTGTTGCTGACTTATTCATTTGTCTTTTCTGATTTATCCTTTGAAATCACTACTTTGCCCTGAGACGTTATTACTATCAAAGAATAAAAACAGTAATTTGTATTTAGCTAAAAATATAAGCCAACAATGTCAATTTCCATAAAATAAGAAAACCTTTTCATTCTTACTGTGAATGAATGAATTTTGCTGGTTTCCTGATTGAGATGGTTTTGTGCTTCCTCAGTTATATTCCATGAACAGTCCATTTTCTTCACAAATTCCTCCTATAAAATAACCAAGACCTTTAGCAATAATGAGGATAGTATTTCATATTTCATTCCTCATCTAGGAGAAAAGACATAGTTGACACGATAATTTTGAGTTAAAGTGGGAAGGTTAGAATTTTCCATTTTAACCAAAATGGATACTAATATTTGAGAGATCAAAGGTAGAAACCTTTAATAAAATATTTTAAAGTATACTACAGATAATATAATGTATTGTTTTGAGAAATTAGCTTGTTTTCTTCTCTGGCTATGAAGCAGCCAGGCTTAGAGCAGAAACCAGGTGCCACCTGCCACCTGCTCCATAGCTGCACCAAATCCACACATTTGACAAGTATCTAGGGAAACTCCCCTTAGCATACATTCAGCACAGCTGCCATTGGAGTGCTCAACAACATTGGAAGGACAGGCTTCTAGGTTGGGATTTCTATTTAAAAATCACTATCTGGGCAGCACCTCTGGCTCAGTGAGTAGGGTGCTGGCCCCATATGCCAAGGGTGCAGGTTCAAACTGGGCCCCGGTCAAACTGCAACAAAAAAATAGCCAGGCATTGTGGTGGGTGCCTGTAGTCCCAGCTACTCAAGAGGCTGAGGCAAGAGAATTGCCTAAGCCCAAGAGTGGAGGTTGCTGTGAGCTGTGATGACATGCACTCTACCAAGGATGACAAAATGAGACCGTGTCTTTTAAAAAAACAAAACAAAACAACAACAACAACAAAATCTCTATCCCAGGCTTGGCACCCATAACTCAGTGAGTAGGTCGCTGGCCACATACTCTAAGCTGGCAGGTTCCATCCCAACCCGGGGCCTGCTAAACAACAATGATGACAACTGCAACCAAAAAACAGCTGGGTGTTGTGGCAGGTGCCTGTAGTCCCAGCTACTCGGGAGGCTGAAGCAAGAGAATTGCCTAAGCCCAAGAGATGGAGGCTGCTGTGAGCTGTGATGCCATGGCACTCTACCAAGGGTAACAAAGTAAGACTCTGTCTCAAAAAAAAAAACAAAACAAAAAACAAAAACAAAAAACCCACTATCCCAGCCACTTCCATTCTTAACTTCATTACCATAAACCTGCATCTTTCTCTCTGATTTAAAGTTCTACAGATTAACAGTTCTACAGTTCTGCATCACTTACCCTGCACTGTTTAGCAGCCCATTCTACTGGATAGTGGCTGTGAGTTGTGTGCTCTGGTGCCTTAGAGCAGGACCCACAGACAGGGTATTATCCACCTCACAGAAGAGCCCCTTCACCATCATGTGTGCCCAACAGATCTGCTCCTCTGAGATGTGGATCTGCTCAGGTCTGCCTGTCGGTCAAAGTAAACCATCTTCTTGAGTAGGAAATTGGTGTTGAATTCTGCCTTCTCTGATCTATCCCAGCACTTAGGGCAGTGCATGGGGGACTCCTCCCAGCTAAGGTAGAGGCAGGGCTGGCAAAAGTTGTGCCCACAAGTCTATGGTGACAGGATCTAGAAAGTAGTCCATTCAGATGGGGCAGATGAGTTCATTCTGGAAGGCTTGCAAGGTGTGTGAATCCATTTTTCTCAAAATCTAAAAACTGAGAGAGGGACATAAGCTTCTGTCCTGATGAAGCTTTAAAAAAAAAAGTCTTTGGACAGTTTTGTTTTTCTGCCAGAGCTCTGTTTAATCTACCTGATAACTTAACCCCCACCCCTGCCTAGTACAAACCTACATTATGTAAATTCAGAAAAGCTGGTTTTATACAGCTGTCCTTCAGTAGCTATGGAAGGTTGATTCTAGGATTTCCTGATCCCACATCCTATAAACAAAATGGCAGAGTATCGCAAATAACCTAGGCATATCTTCCCAGGTAATTTGGACATCGTCTCTAGACTACTGGTAACACTTAGGACAACGTAAATGCTATGTAAATTGTTGTTACATGGTATTGTTTAGGAGAATGACAAGAAAAAAACTGTACATGCTTTTTAGAGAAAAATTTTGACAATCAAATATTTTTGATCTGTGGTTCATTGAATCCAGGGCTATGGAAACTACAGATACAATGGTTGTGATAGGAAGCAATCAGACCCAGTGACTCTTGCCTGAGATCCTAGCACTTTGGAATATACGGCAGGAGGATTGCATAAGGCCCATGTTCTAAATGGAGTAAAAGTGAAACTCCATCTCTACAAAATTAGAAAAATTAGCTGAGTATAATGCTATGTGCCTGTGGTCCAGCTACTCAGGAGACTGAGGGAGGAGGGTGGCTTGAACTCAGGAGTTTTAGGTTGCAATGAGTTATGATGGCACTACTGCATTTTAGCCCAAATAACAGATAGAACCTGGAAAAAATGAACAGAATAGCCCTAAAACATCTAGCAGTACATAAAGTAGCCAAATAAAAATGTTCACACAATATAATACAAACCAATATATGATATACGCTCTAGTTACAGATACTTCATTTTGATGTCATTTTCAATAAGTAGGAAAACTACTTGTTTGCTTGGATAAAACTTGGGTGGGCTGGCATGTCAATTTAAAGTACAATATAATTTTTATTAGAGAAAGTAAGCAAGAAGAGCTTTACCTTAAATTCCACATACACCTGAGTTGACTCTCAGTGCTCTAAGTCCTGGAGCTCTGACAGATCGATACCCAGGTCAGCAGTAACTCTTGGCTCTCCAAATCCCAGCAGTCACTAGTTCAGTAGATCTTCTCAGGAGAAGTCCTACTGAGGATGGACAAGTGGGCTTTTTATGTGGTTTGGCTCACCTAAGACCACACCTGTGAAGGACAGGCTGTGAGGCAGCAGAGCCCCCACAGCCTGGGGTGACATTCAGGGAACCACCCCCAGCTGCTTCTCCTCCTTTAACAACATTCTTTTCTACTCTGCCAGAAGTCACATAGCCCCTGCATGCTTTTCTTTTTATCAGTCCAGCAAGTATGCAGCTTTTCCTCCTTAAAGTTAATCTTTACCCCATGTGCCAAGATTTACATCAGTTAGTAGCCTTGTTTAAGATACCATATAAATAAAGCTAGAACCACAGTTCGGTGCTGGCTGCAGTTTTAGCTGCTCCAGTCCTTCTGATCCCATCTTTGTCTCTCTGTGTGTGTGTGTCTTATTTCCTCATTTCCCCATCATTCCTACTCTGGTTTGTTCTCCTTCCCACTGGTTTGTGAAACACACCTACTTCTAGTGATTAACTACTGCTTTTCACAAAGAAATGCAAATGTTTGATTAGGTTCCATAGAAAGGTGTGAAATTGCTTGATTGGACTCACAAAGTGTAGAAAACCACCCCCAGGGGCGTAATGTAGACTGGGTTGAGTTTGATGCCAGAAAGTTGAACTGACAAATGGTTAAAGAGAAACTTTTGCTGAAACAATTTTCATTAAATAATTTTTATTCTATAATAACCTCATATTTTTAATTTTTTTTTCTTATTCTTCTATTTGAATTCATGATTGCTTGTTAAATCCTTAGTCATTATTTATCTGAATATGCCCAACAATAAAACATTAACTAGGATAACCAACACATCTGATACCATGTAACTCTCTCATTTAAAAAAGTATAATTTGCTCATTTAAAAAGGAACCCAATTGTATTTTGAATAATTGTATGCATAATAGTTGATGAAGTTGTTTGTATGAGGTTTCTCTCTCTCTTTTTTTATTTGCCTTCAATATTCTACAACTGTTTTGTTTTTATTTGCTTATATAAAACTAGAGTTTAGTTTTTGGACGTTGGGACATTGGTATAATTTTCAGCTGGGCATGTCGTATTCTTATGTATGTGTGTATATGATGTCTATAACAATGTGAATATTATATCAAAATATATGATATGCAATATTTAAACAATATTAAATGTGGAAATATCTTTAATAAATAGCATATAAAATAGTATTAACAGGTTTGCCAAGCTGCCTGCATTTTGTTGTCATTTACCACAGTTTAATAAATCAACAACATTCTAGTATAAGGAGTATCAAGAGATTATCTAATGTTTAGGGATTCGGGCCTTTTCTATTAACTTTAGAAAATAATCTAAACTTGTTATACTGAAAAAAGTAAAAATATAAATATATTACCATTTAAATATTAGCAGAGTTAAAAAGAAATGGTGTAAAAGCCATAAAAGCCAGCACATCTTAGAAAGCGGCAAAGTGGTTTTCCATTTCCTCAGTACATAGGGCTGTAATAAATATGTGTTCTGAGGTGTCATTTGACCACCATTATACTTCAAAAAATGTATCCTGAGGAGATTAAGGAGTTGTTATTATAGACTCATATATGGGGACTTTTCTAGAAATTTCATTCCTCGAGAACCGTCTCAAATATTTCTTAAAATGTTGTGAGTCATCTGTAGCCTTTGTGTTATTCTCACTTGTTAGTAACAATCAAATGAGCAGCTGTGTGAGACGCCCTCCTTAGGTGCTGTTAAATGGTGGTCTCAGATCAGAAGGACTCATCTGACATTGGCTTGCACAATCACTTCCTGGAGTTGGGATTACTTCACACATTATTGGAAAGTTGAAAATTGAAACCCAGGCTCTGTGACCTCATCTCTACTACAAATAATAAAAATAGTGTCAATTAGGTGATTGTTATTCTCACTGAGCTTTACTAAGTGCCATACTAACTTCTCACTGTCCTCCCATTAGTTAAACCCAGTCTTCAAAGCTAAATAAGTCAAAACCTTTATAATTTGGTGATTGTATAGGTTGGTAGGGAAGTTAAACATATATGTAAAAAAATAAAGGTATAATATTTTTAATGAGGAAGAAGTGTCTGCTATGTACAACTGGGGAAAACTGAAACTAAGATTCTCCTTCTCTCCCCTCTCTTTCTACAGAAAACAAACACTGAAGAGAATTGGTTAAAAAGCCTTGCATCCCTGCTATGGTACCACTAAGCCTATCAAAAAATAATAATAATAATAACAAAATCTGTCGTTTTGCAATGTGCTAATTTTGAGATATTTCACAGATGGAAATTCACCAAGGCATATGGGCTTTGCTTGAGACAAACCTAATATAAACATAAATCTAAACATGAATAGTTGAAAAACATATCTCTTAGGCTAAGAAAATATTGATGTCATAAATATCAGGCAATTAAGAAACTAGCTATAGGCTGGCATGGTGGTGCATGCCTGTAATCCTAGCACTCTGGGAGGCCAAGGCAGGTGGATTGCATGAGCTTAGGAGTTTGTGACCAGCCTAAGCAAGAGGAAGATCTCATCTCTACTAAAAAAATAAATAAATAAAATAAAAAATAAACTAGCCAGGTATCATAGCAGGCACTTGTAGTCCCAGCTACTTAGAAAGCTGAGGCAAGAGGATCTCTTGAACCCAAGAGGTAAAGGTTATTGTGAGCTATGATGCCATGACACTTT
The DNA here is from genome assembly GCA_963574655.1 of Perodicticus potto. Lineage (NCBI taxonomy): Eukaryota > Metazoa > Chordata > Mammalia > Primates > Lorisidae > Perodicticus > Perodicticus potto. The sequence continues at coordinate 3,057 of CAUYRH010075376.1, read as the reverse complement.
ACCTAGGGCAATAGAGTGAGACTCCATGTAAAAAAATAAATAAAAAAGAATTTAGAAAAAGAAACAGAAAAAAGAAAAGAAAAGATACTGCAGATGAACTAAATAGTATTTCAAAAGAATATGGCCTCTCTGTGAGGACTTGAGATTCCTATTAAAGATCAGCTTGCACCAACTAGATGATAATAGATACGCAGTTTACTCCTCTCAATAACAGAGCCTGAAACAGGTGGCGGATGTCATGAGAAGCAAGGGAAGTAGCAGTAACACGGCCTTCTGGACTGTTACATGGATTTTGCAAGTGTCAGGCTGGAGTCAGGATCCCATCAAGTTTTGACACGTCAAAATCCTGTCTGGTATAGTTTTCTACTGGAAAACAGTGATGAATTCCAGAATTCCTATCAATGTGGTTGGTGGGATTGGATTGGTGAGTCTCTTTACCAGAAGTTGAATAAAAAATTTTTAAATTGCTATCATTGCTACTTAGAAATTTAGAAACATTTATTTCTTTGTTCTTTTTTTATTTTTATTAAATCATAACTGTACATTGATGCATTTATGGGGTTAAGTGTATATCACTGATTTTACATACAATGTGAAATGCTTGCATTGCACTGATTAACATATCCATCACAAATATACTCTTTTCTTAATAGTTTTTTAAATGTATCATTGCATCATGCACATTAGGTGAGTTCCCCCCAAATGCCCTCCCTCCTTCCACCTCCTCCCTCCCCTCCCCTCTCTCTCCTCTTCCCTTCTACTTTCTAGACTATAGTTATGTTTTACCATTTGTATGAATGTGTAGATGATTATATATTGATTTCATAGTGGTATTAAGTACATTGGATGCTTTTTTTCCCCATTCTTGAGATACTTTACTAAGAAGAATATGTTCCTGATTCATCCAGATAAACATAAAAGATGTGACGTCTCCATCATTTTATGGCTGAATAGTATTCCACAGTGTACATACACCACAATTTGTTAATCCATTCATAGGTCAATGGGCACTTGTTCTGTTTCCATGTCTTGGCAATTATGAATTGGGCTGCAATAAAAATTCTGGTGCAAACATCTTTGTTTTAAAATAGTTTTGAACATCTGGGTATATATCTAGTAGAGGACTTACAGGATGGAATGGTAGGCCTACTTTTAGTTCCTTGAGTGTTCTCCAAACTTATTTCCAAAAATGTCATATTAGCTTGCATTCCCACCAGCAGTGTAGAAGTGCTCCCTTCTCGCCACATCCATGCCAACGTCTGTTGTTTTGGGATTTTTTTTTTTTTTTGAGACACAGTTTCATTTTATCACCCTTGGTATAGTGCTATTGCATCACAGCTCACAGCACCCACCAACTCCTGGGCTTAGATGATTCTCTTGCCTCAGCCTCCTGAGTAGCTGGGACTTCAAGAGCCCACCACAACGCTGGGCTATTTTTTTGTTGCAGTTTGGCTGAGGCTGGGTTTGAACCTGCCACCCTCAGTATATGGGGCCAGCAGCACCCTACCCCCTGAGTACAGGCATCACCCTGTTTGGGGATTTTTTTTTTTTATGTGTGCTAATCTTACTGGAGTTAGATGATACCACAAAGAGGTTTTGATTTGTATTTCTCTGATGATTAAAGATGAGCATTTTTTCATGTATTTGTAGGTCATGCTTGGGTCTTCTTCAGAGAAATTTCTGTTCAAGTCTCTTGCTCACATAGAAATGGGGTTATTTGCACAACCTGCAAAAATCTTCTTGCATTCTGAAGGTTGTCTGTTTGCTTTACTTACTGTACTCTTGGCTGTGCAAAACCTTTTTAGTTTGATCATATCCCAGTAATGTATATTTTTGGTGTTGCTTCAATTGACCGGAGATCCTCCTCATAAAATATTCTCCCAGGAAGATTTCTTCAAGTGTTTTCACTGTACTCCTTCTAGTATTTTTATAGTTTCATGTCTTAAGTTTAAATCTTTTATCCAGTGAGAATCAAGTTTTGTTAATGGTGAAAGGTGGAGGTCCAGTTCCAGTCTTCTACAGGTCGCCAACCAGTTCGCCCAGCACAATTTGTTAAATAGGGAGTTGTTCCCCCACTGATTGTTTTTGATAGGCTTATGTAAGATCAAATGGCATTAAGTAGCTGGGTTTATCTCTTGGTAAACTATTCTGTTCCATAAATCTACCTCTCTGTGTTTGTGCCAGTAACATGCTGCTTTGATCACTATAGAATTATAATATAGCCTGAAGTCTGGTAATGTGATACCTCCTCATTTGTTTTATTTTGGAGTAATGTATTGGTTATTTGAGGTTTTCTCTGATTCCATATAAAATGAAGCACTATTTTTTCAAGCTCTTTAAAGTATGACAATTGTGCTTTAATAGGGATTGCATTAAATCTGTAGATTGTTTTGAGTAGTAAGGACATTTTAATAAGGTTGATTCTTCCCAGCCATGAGCATGGATTATTATCCTTTTTTTTTTTTTTTTTTGAGGCACAGTCTCACGATGTTGTCCTGGGTAGAGTGCCATGGTGTCACAGCTCACAGCAACCTCAAACTCTTGGGCATAAGCAATTCATTTACCTCAGCCTCCCTAGTAGATGGGACTACAGGCAGCTGCCATAACACCCAGTCATTTTTGGTTGCAGTTGTCATTATTGTTTATCAGGCCCGAGCCAGGATCAAACTCACCAGCCTTGGTGTATGCGGCTGGTGCCCTACTCACTGAGCTATGGGGGCTGAGCCCGTTTTTGTATTTGTTAACATCTGCTATTTCTTTTCTCAGAGTTTCATAATTCTCTTTATAGAGATTTTTCACGTCCTTTGTTAGATAAATTCCCAGATATTTCATATTCTTTGGCACTACTGTAAAAGGAATAGAGTCTTTGACTATTTTTTCAGCTTGACTATTGTTGGCATATGTAAAGACTACTGATTTGTAATTATTGATTTTGTATCCTAAGACACTGCTGTATTCCTTGATCACTTTTAAGAGTTTTGTAGTTGAGTCCCTGGGATTTTCCAGGTATAGGATCATATCATCAGTGAAGAGCGAGAGTTTGATCTCCTCTGACTC